>MJHO01000734.1:0-15393 GCA_002076135.1 Xerophyta viscosa | reverse complement strand
TTGATATTTTGAGATCGTTTGTAAGCTCCGTGTGGCATCCAAGCTACCCATCTTTCCCGTGGGAGGCTTGCATGCCAGGTGTTCGGTCTCCGGCTCGCCTTCGTTTTAAAAAGGGTTATTTGTGTTGGATTCGAGTTGGGATCCATCTTGATAAGGATTTCTAAGCTTCCGCTGTGATTTTAGTCCGACCCGAGTTCCGGGGTCGTGACAATTATGAAGAAGAACTATTCTTTCCCGATGATGATATACCAGTTGTTAACCAAATAGAATTACGTGGTGGTAAACAACTACCAGAAAGACCGCCTCCTAAACATCATCATAAGGGCAAGGAAAAAGTAGTTGAAATTGAAGAGTTTCTTACATCACCACCTCCCAAGGCAAATGAGCAAAAGGGAACTCACAATTACAACATCCTGGCACATCTTAGAAAAATTCCCGCATTGCTCACAGTTTATGATGCTCTAATGATGGCTCCTGATTTGAGACAAACTTTGATTGACGTCCTTACAAATCTAGAGGTTTATCAGTCTTATTTTGCCGAACAAGCAATTTTAGGAAGAGATATCGAGAATGCTGAGGCCATGGTAACATTCACAGAAGAAGATCTCTTATTGGGAACGGCTGACCACAACCGTCCCTTGTATGTGACTGGAAATATCCAAGGAACAAAGGTGAATCGAATCCTGATCGATCCTGGCTCATCTGTTAGTATATTGTCGGTGAGGACTTTGATGCGTCTTCAACCGATCAGGAAGATCGGGTTTTTACACGTGAAAGCGGTTATGCAATAGCAGGGTTCTTCGAATCAGAGCACTCAACGAACGCTTGGGATCTCATAAAAAATTCTAACTATTAGGACTGGTGATCTTTTATCTCAGGCGAAATTCCATTTCATAGATGCAGAGCCTTCCTACAAAGCACTTATGGGGCGACCATGGCTGCATGATTATGGAATTATCCCATGCACATTACATCAGTGCTTTAAGTATCAACAAGATGGACAAGAAAAGGTTGTACATGGTGATATACAACCTTTTACGGTAAATGAAATACGTTTGGATGATGCAAGATACTTCATCGAGCATTCCTCTATAGAATCGATCAAGCTTACTCTTCCACAGCAAAATTCGGAATCTGAATACAGTTCTGACTCTAATTGTCACTTTGACTCTACCCACATAGATAGTGACGAAGATAATGTTTTCTTAGCAACGATGTGGTCCCTACGCTGGGGGCAAGCTCTGAGAGTGATGATGGTGATGCTGATCACCATGGACCTTCATGCCAAGATATCCAAGTTGGCAACGTGCAGCATCAGCTTTCTAGCCTCGAGACCACTAATGTAAGTCAATTGGAGACATTCTTTGTTCCGCCATCAACGCCATCTCACAGAGCCCCGCATCTCAGTGGCGGTGCGGGTGCGTGAGTGAAAATCAAAGAGCCAGCTGCAACTACTCCTCTGAGAGTATGGACTGAAGAGGGACCTATATGTGGCATCACCCCTGGCATACCCTTGCAAGCGTACCAAGTGCACGCCCTCCAGCTCCCTGTTCAAAGCATCTTAAGAAAGCATCCTCAAGAAACAGGCTCTCATACACAGTCAGGTCTTTTCAGACCAGAAAAGTCTATATTCGAACTAGAACCTCTCCACGGACTCTCACAACGATATTCTGCAGGTTGCCTCTCCGTTAACACGAGTATGCATTGATATGTGGGCTGAGCGCGGCGACTGTATATATTTTTAGAAACCAATACTCTTTCATATGCAATATGCTGATCCTAGATAAAACAGAATATACCTCTAATACATTAAATGATGTAATTGGTAACTTAAGGGACTCTATAACCATCGACTCTCTGACCACAACTTCCAGACCGATAACGCACGCTGATTGGCCGCTCGTGGCCTAATATAGATAATTCAGATAATATAACTGAAGAATCGCTAACTCGCACGTTCTTCTATAGTGTGGCATATGATAGTCCTTTGATCGTTACTTGCAAGGTCTTCCAGAATCTACTCTCGGAGGTTCGAGAAGCACCACCTAGCTTGCAAGAGGTGCTCACAAAGCGGATCGCGCTCTAGCCCGTATCCTCCTCTAAGTAAGGACACATACCTATACAGAAGATGTATCAAATGTAGGAGTCAAGCCTAATAGTATTTCTACGACTTCATTTCTCAACCAAAAATGACAAGAAAAAGTTGGTTGCTCTTCTAAAGGAAACATTGATTGTTTTGCATGGAATTACAATGAGATGCCCGGACTTAGTTCGGATGTTGCCATGCACAAACTTAACATTGATCCTACAGTTAAGCCCGTTAAGCAAGCACGGCGTAACATGCGCCATGAAATCGAAGAAGCAGTCACCAGTGAAACTAAAAAGTTGCTTGAAGCCGGTTTTGATCCGTGCAGCAAGTAACGACCAATTAGTCCCTGATTGGGTTGCTTGCATTGTACCTGTTCGCAAGAAAAATGGCACAATACGTGTATGTGTTGACTTTAGGGATCTCAACAAAGCATGCCCTAAAGACGATTTTCCTCTTCCTGCAACGGAACTCATGATTGATGATACCTCAACCCACGAAATGTTCTCTTTTATGGATGGTTTCTCAGGATATAATCAAATAAAGATGCATCCTGATGATCAACATTACAGCCCTTTCGTACTCAATTGGTATCTATTGCTATAAACTTGTAATGTCCTCTTTTGGTTTAAACAAATGCTGGTGCTACTTATCAGAGAGCCATGACTATTATCTTTGAAGATTTATTACATAAAATTGTTGAATGTTATGTGGATGACCTCGTTGTTAAAAGCCTTAAGCGGCAAAACCATTTTGATGATTTAAAGGCTGTGTTTGCACGCATAAGAGAGCATAATTACAAAATGAATCCTCTCAAATGTGCTTTTGGCGTTTCCTCGGGAAAATTTCTTGGTTTCGTGGTCCGTCATAGAGGGATTGAAATCGATCCATCTAAAATTGAAAGGCATAATCCTTGAGTGAAATTGCTCCACAACCAAAGAAAATCTCGAGAGAATTAGGTCTTCGTCTTCAAAGGGCGCTGGGGCGTCCTCCTCAGAAGGTTTTATCCAATAATCTCACGCGGCTAATAGAGAAATAATCATGCGAAATCCTTTTCGTCTCCAAGCTCTCATCAAAAAAATGTCAAGTAGTGCGGAGCGAGAGATGAAATCTTACTCCAGGACTCTCCCCTAGTCGTGTGATTCTTAGGTATCAAACGCTATTCTTCTTGACTCCTCCAGTTCTTGACGTCCCCCAGATATAAAGAACAACTATCATCTTTTATATCTTAGCTCTGGGCTGCTGTGACTACGTCACTGACTTAGGAACGACAAGTGACAATATAACATCTGAAAACCTGACGACAGAGCTAATAATAGATCGAACGCGCTCCTTATCTATCTTCTCAGCCCGCAGTTAAGCCGCGCCTGAGCACAATACACTATAACATCCGTTACCCTTGAAAATAAGTCTCAGCGTACTATTACTTCCTCCTGCTATTAAAGAAGCCTCCGACACTATTATCGTTGCGCACACTCCTATAAAATTTGAAGTCATCAGGACTAGACCGCTTAAACTTATCTTATCACTAAAATCCTATTTCTTACCGAGAAGATCTTGGCAAATAATCGGATCTTCCTATTATCCTGCTACACGTTACCGCAATAATACATATAATAGTCTCGCTATATACAAGCTATCAAAAGGACAATGAAATGCTGGACAGCACTTACAATACAGACCTGCACAAATCTATACCAGATGATCTCTCCCCTCTGCATATGATTTACCCGGGAGAAGAAGGCCTTTTCCCCATTGAGGAATTTTACCAACCTCTCGATGGAATTATTCTTTTGATGGACGGTCTTCTCTCTTCGTGTCGAATCTGCTCCGTGTATACCTCCTAAACCTTCACACAATAATATAAAAGAGTTCGGCACTCTACGTGTAAATCACTCTTCTTGTAACACCTTTCAGCGAGCGTGCCAATGTACGTCACGACGATACTATAGTTTGAGCCTTTAAGCCTATATATCGAGTGGCAAGCTGGAATATGAGGCGCTCATTACTGGGCCTTCACATATCCGATCATGTGCCAGCCTCGACTCGACAAAATGATATTTACAATGTCTCTATAGGGGATTCTGAAAACATAAATTAAAATATATCCAGGTTCCTTACTTAGTGATAAGAATCGTACTATAAAGCCTGAGCACTCCGAGAGAGTATCATGAGAAAGCCCACACCAAACTACCAATTCAGCTCATCCACCCACAATGAATATCTCTATAAATTGAACGAGTCCTCCCGAGCACGACAATATCCGGCCGATACAACACGCTTGCCTGAATGGTGCCGAGCAAGCTCCTAGTGAGTGCGCGAGACTCGAGGCGAGGAAGTTCAAGTAAACAAATTACAAACAAGGGCATGCCATGGCTCCTGACTCTAGGAACGCATAATTCTTGAGTGCCAAAATAAACGAGTGCACCGAACGAAAAAGTTGAAGAAGAAAAGGATTGGAGAGAAGTCTTTATTGAATATTTTAAATTTGGCATCTTACATACCGATAAATCTGTGAGATACAAATTTAAAAAGCAAGCAATACGATATGCTATGCTGAATGACATTCTTTATCGTAGGACTTTTGATCAACTATTGCTTCGTTGTCTATCCCCCGTTGAAGCTAAACAAGCAATGAAGGAAGTTCACGGCGGTGAATGTGGTGCACATCAAGCCGGTCCAAAAATGAAGTTTAAAATTAAACGCATGGGTTATTATTGGCCAACTATGACACGAGATTGCGTACAATACGCTAAGAGATGTCATATGTGTCAAGTTCATGGAGACTTCATACACCAACATCCCAATCCCCTCCATCCTACAAATAGCTTCATTGGCCTTCGATAATCCTCCATGCACGTAGGAGCCCGAGTAATGACGATGGAGGCGCGTAGGCCCGATTGTCACGCCCGACACACATGCTGTTCCCTTGCGGTACGCCATCGTCGCCTCTCACGCTACATACAGCTAATAGAGACTGCACTTACTCGTGTTCTAGGAATCACTATAGCGTGCGGCTCGTACCTTTTGACCGAGTATGAAGTTCTTACCAAAGGCGCACCTCTCTCAAATTTCCCAAGATAAACATTAAAATAACACGCTTCTCGGCCTGTCCACAAAAGATGATGAATCATGTCCCTCTGCAGTCACATATAGACCTCCAGTTATATAATAAGATGCCAGAGCTCATGAGATTTCACATCGCATAACAAATAGATTTGGCGGATTTTCGGTTCCACTTCGAATTTAAACTAAACCCTGAGCTAACGGTTGGCAGAAGCCCTCCTCTCAGAACTAAAACCCCCTCTCAAATATTATATTTGGTGATCCAGGATACTCGAGAGACATCCTGAGATAATCCCAGATGCTGCTACGTGCGAGGGAGGCTCTTATGGGCAAGAGCGTATAAAATATATATCCCTCAGAGAGTCAACAATCGACACCTACACAATCTACTCCTTACACCTTGGTTTTCGGGACGGAAGCAGTACTTCCTCTCGAAGTACAGTTACCATCTTTACGGATTGCAATGCGTGAAGGACTCACAAATGAAGAAAATGCTAAATTACGGCTTGAAGAGTTGGAAAATCTTGATGAAGTACGGCTGCAAGCACAAGAATGCATCGAATTATATCAAGCAAGAATGATGCAATCATACAATAAATCATCCCGACCCAGAACTTTTCAGAAGGGTGACATGGTTCTTGTTTTAAAAAGACCTATAATTATCGGTAAACGCAGTAAAGGAAAATTCGAACCAAATTAGGAAGGACCCTTTATCGTTGAAAAGGTTTATAATGGCGGAGCCTATCAGCTAATTGACAGCAAAGGACAACATCCAATCCCACCGATAAATGCTCGATTTATAAAGAAATATTATGCCTAGATGCGGGCCTAAAGAAGGCAGTCCTAAAGTCACAAAGAGACAAATAACAGGGTGCTCGGACAACAATACTAATCCACATAAATTGGTCGTCGAAATTGAATAATAGACCGCATAAATCCGGAAATACGATCCTATGCTGCTGATACAACCAGTTCGATCTACGATGCCTCGGAATAGTTATCTATTTCTACATCGCAGAACATATTGGCCCGCGTATCACACACAATAAGAGAAGTGCATATCTGCTCTCGCGTCAGTTTACTAGAGGCTTCCATGGCTTGATGGTCCTCCTGTTTCCATCTGAGCTAAGTGTATTCTTGACAAGTGTGCTAATAATAATCTAATTTCCTTGGCACGACTTGACCTTGGTGGAATACCAATTAACGTTCCGTATGCAAACTAGAGTGAGCGTGGCGGACGTCGAGAAGAATAAGTCGACGCGAGACATCGTCGAAAGTGTTGCTGGCTATAATTACTCGTATCTCTCCTATACACGTAGCCTAAATACATCATTGCATATAATTCTTCACTACCCCTCTCCAGCTTATTCTTGAGGTCTTAAGTTGTCCACTTATTTAAGGCTTCCATCATAATAACAAGAACCGATTCTGGGGAGTACTCTCTGCGATAACATCTTGACCTTGTCCTCGGGTATTGTTGCCTCAGAAATATTATTATCAACCAGAAATAGCAGAAAACGTCTCTCTATCGCCACGTGAGAGGCCAAACTATCAGAGAGTGTGTGGAGAGCGGGTCTTACTAAGGTGTGTAGACTCTATAATACTCATTGCGAGCGTGAACATAATACACTATATGATTATGGAGCTCAAAGATAGATCAAGAGCAAGCAGGCTATATTTGTCAGCAAATGCCGTGGCTCAAAGTTATATTCAGTTCAATGTAAACCATCGCGGTGAATAAAATATCTACGCCTGAATGATACCTTTCACCGCAATACTATGGACTACATTTTTATTATTTCAGCAAAGCAGAAATCGAGACACAAAACTTTCAGCACATAGCACAAACATTTCAAACAATCCAAGCACAGAGTAATATCAGCACAAACAAATTTCATCCGGCAAATACAAGCGCGAGTAAAATTCTTGCATTGCCGACAACAACTCTCCAACACTCCAGGCAAAGCTACCGTATATTGGGACCAACAAGCAAAACCAAGCCCACCAGCTTTTACGCCGAAGCATTATCGGATAATTGGGAAACAGAGTGGCGAGGCGCACTTTCTCCAGCGCGTGGTGCAAGTAGAGAGTTCTACAGCGGCGCATACATATATAGATATAACGCGAGCACTAAATAAGTTAAGAACCAGGTCTAAGAACCAAAGTAGCGCCATTATTAACCTGTCTTAACAACCACACAGGTATATCTATATTCTTCAGTATATGCTGCAAACTGAGCTGGCACTATATGCCTTAAACGCCGAGGCAACAAGGTCAAGCTTAAACCGACATTTCTGTACGACCCTCCTTTAACGTCTTCCCACTTAATTTTGCTGCCTATATAAGCTGATAGACAACATATACGAAAGAGATAAATAATACAACAAACATAATAGCAAGCTCCCTACATCTACTAAATGTTCAAAAAAAAAATTCACTTAGGCAAATTATTGGCAAATGCAGCAATCTATCCAAATACAAGTTTCTGTATTTAAAAAAGAAGATGACAATCCATGTCTTAGCATATTTAGACAGATTGTTAATGATGGAGTTGTCTAACTTCTGATTGGAGAAATAGGGACTGAACTTCCTCCAAAAATGAACGGTGGATTTTTCATTTATTGTTGATCATACTGCTGAAGTAAACCTCACAAAAACTCCAGGTGTACTCGTGCATTGCGAGCTCTTTCAACTGCTTTATTGGCTTCATTCTCCAGATATGTACAGAAAGTTTCCTGCTGTCCTATATTAAATGATAGGAGCGTCAGTGATTCTTCATAATAATTATAAACGTCTTGTAACCGACGTTGTAGCCCCGTCCAGCTAGCTGCTTGTTCTAGGAGCTTTTGCTCTAAATCACTTGCAAATACAAGCCACCTCTCAACAAAGAATCCAGATCGAGCAATGGTCTCCGTTACAAAGTTTATTTCAGCTGCAAATTGAATATGCGAAGGCAATGCATTATCAACAAATAGATTGTTCAAAGTCTGCTCCATTAAACACATGACGTTGACAATGTTTTCTTCAACCGATAAATTGGAAGGCACCAGAGGCTTGTAAACCTCTAAAAGCGAATTTGAGGAAAGCAAGACTCCCTCAAGGCACATAAATGTACTTTCTGGCCTTTCCATTAAAGTCCCCTTGTCGCCAGATAAAGTCATAAGACAGGCAAAAGTTTCATTCGCGGCATTTGCTTCAATAACTACCCAAAAAAAAGGGGAAGGTGAAAGAGGTTATCTCATAAATTAATAGAAAATGTGATGAACGCTGGAAGTAATATACAATAGAGGTTCAATTTACTCGGAGATTTGGTTTGGCAGTTTGAATTAACTTCAGGACCTATGTCGTCATCCATAATATCATCACTACAACTCAACACTTCAGTCGAAGCCTGTGACAATGATTTTCCCCCTACGAAATGATAAAAATGCAAATTAGGAATACAAATATATATATTTGCATTCCCTGCACAAAAAGAGAGAGAGAGAGAGAGAGAGAGAGAGAGAGGAGAGAGAGAGAGAGGAGAAAACAGAAAAAGAGATCAATATATCTATATTAAAAAGAGGAGAGACCTGTCGGTGATCTTATAAAGTCAACCGCAAATGTTGGGCAATCTAGTGTAACATTCAAGTTTGTCGAATTTGAAGGATCAGAATACACCACTTTGGTGCTTGGAAGAGTTGTTTCCTCCTGATCAACTATTTGTCCTTCCTCTATAATATCGTTTCCCTGCATAAAGTTATTATCTTCATAATTACCGACTTTATCACACAGAAAATTATCCATACATGCTGTTAACTTTTCAGAATTGCTCAACGATGGCCTTACACTCTCAGATATAGGTGGTGAAAGATTATTCGCATCTTGCATTTTTGCCATACGAAGCCTCGTTCTTATAAAATCTCTGCAAGCCATTTTCACCGCGGTTTATTAAAAATAACCTCTATCAATCTTCTCCTCTTAAAGGAAGAATCTACTGGAACATAAGCGTTGAGATTGGAGATAATGGGCGTTCCCTATAATAAAAAAAATGAAGAGGGAAAGAGAGAAGAGGTTTTTCATTTCTTTAATTAAATGAGTTTGGGTGATCACTAAAAAAAAAAAACAGAGGTCATCATAAAACAATTACCTGAGTTTACATGGGCCAATGAGCGTTTTCTTGAATCAAACGTGAGTTGGGTCGACATCATTTGATTCATTGTTGGACGGACATTTGCAAAGGAGCTCCCACGAGCAAAAACTTTGGCTCCGCATTTTCGCTATTAAGGCGGTGAGGCTTTCCGAGCTCCGTTCAAGCCGGCAACTAAAAGAAGAAAAACACGGAAAAGGATGCAGCAGCAATAGCAAAAGCAAATGGAGCGGCAACTTGAACAAACCCTTCACCAAAATGCACCAACTTGCCAGGGAGAAAGAGCAAAGACCAAGAAATTAGTCACATATATTACGAAGCAAAATACGGCTACACTCCAGCCATCATACTAGCACTATGCTATACAGAAATCTTTTTTAAAAAAAGAAAAGAATAAAAGAAAAAAAGAAGTAAAATGATGGTATGTACTCACTGCGAAGACTTGATTGATAACAAGTTTTCCCCTCGTTCTAAAAGGCTGATTTGGGACGATATGAATACATCCATTCCCGAGCCTTCTACATAGGGGTCTAAGTCTTGCAAGCGCCCAACACCATGCAACAGAGCCTCACGGATCATCTTTTCTTGTCGAGTCAAGATATAAATAGAATACCTTCTACGTGCGTCCTCGACAAACATAGAGCATATGCGCTTATCAGACACTTCTTGGTGTCTATAATGATATACATAATATTCCATATATTCTTCTTGTGCCTATTGTCAGGCATAACAAGATGCCCTCATATGGACTCGAAGATGATTTTTTCGCTGGTAGACATTTCTTATAGCGCCTTGGTAGAATATATCACAAGGCCAAGTGTAGTTCAAGATTAATTACCATTCAGCCATATCCGAGTTTCAGCAATCAGCGGGCGCTTGTTCTGACTTGAGGAAAGTGCGCGAGTGTACCAGCATTGACGGGGCAAAGAGAAAGAGACACCAAAAGTGGGTTCCACACCCTTGCGCAGGTTAGTCGGAGGTCGAAAACCGAAACCAACGACGAAGATATAGATATATAAAAGCTGGAATTTGCAGTGTATTGCTTGTATTCTGCCCAACATTGGCCCACAAACTCCAAGGAATAAAGAGGAAGTAATTATTCAAGATCACCAGGTAGATGTTGATTCTAACCAACAATTTCGACAGAAAGTCTATGCGGCAAAATATGGCGCCAGAAACTAATTCACTTGCACCACACACGGAGAGAGGGCAAAAAGGCATATTTGTCCGCAAAAGAAATCCAATACACTCTAGAATCGAGTATTACCTATAAATCCCAAGGCACTTTCAGAAGCAGTGAGTTCCATATCTTTTCTCTTTCCAATCCAACACCTCCAAGGCAAGGTTCTGAAAGTTAAAAGTTGCGAGCATGTTCCTTGTCACTCAATCTACGCAGCGTTCTACGTTCTATGGATGTCTATTCCTCTTCATGTGACCTAGACCACCTGCAGCTAGTAACATACGAGGTAGATCATGCTCATGAATAGAATTGCGGGACAACTTGTGAAACCGATCTAGGAAGAATAACACCAATCCAGGTATATAGATAAGTGTAGTGCTCCAACCACAATATTATTACCAGGTGGGTTTCCTTTTTATGAATGTCCGCATACCATCGATGAAGTAAAGCATATACATGAGCACCAATGTTATGCTTAAACCCCGAAGCTATTTTGTCTGCCATTACAAAAGTTTCGGGTCGAACCAGGCCTACTTCCCCATCCACACAAGCAAAACCACATAACCAATAAACAATACAACCACTCAAAAATGTGTTTCTATCAATACCAGATTTATGGCAGATCGCATATAATGCTTCAGGAGTCCAAGGTTGTGTACCTGGCATATATTGGACTTCTTCATCGGAAGAGCCAAAAGGGTTTTGAATATTCAAGTGTGGTGCACCTTCTCTAGCAGCAGGACATAAAAAATATTCCATCCAACTGTTTAGGCTCACATTACATCCTGTTCCTTGTAAGAGCAAATAAATCTCAAAGAGACTAATACAAGATGGACGAACTAATGGACGATTGTCTAAATCTCTACCAAAAAGAAACCTGTCTTCTGGTATACATTCATCATAAGTAAACCCTGTAATAGGCAAACCAAAAATACCTCCAAATCTCAAGGAGAGTCATACCAAACTTCCCAACAGGCGTGAAAAAGGAACATGTTTTGGTACAATAATGTTCTAAGAATGCTTTTAATGTTTCTTGCAAATTCGAATAAGGAAAAATCGAAGCATATATGCCTCCATCGACTCCAAGGGCCATAAGAGGGGTTTTCGATTCATACCTCAATGCATAATAAGCACATTTAATATAAGCCTGGATGAAGGTTTAAACTTTGCTCTAAATTTGAAAGAGGAGACCCATGGAGAGCAAAGTGCATGACGCTAGCTCCACTCCTAATATATAAGGAGTTTCATGTTTCATTCACTCTGCAATAGGACTTATACCTACGCCATATTTTTTGCAGTAGTTGGATTTAACAAATAATCCCTGTCAGAAAGTCTAGCTCTCTGAGTTCGCAACAAAGAACACATATTTTATGCAGTATAAAATATTGGTTCGACCTCCTCCCGCTTTAATTGTGTGGCTACTATACCTTCATAAACACAAATTGGTATGTAGCGCTAAAAACTGTTGTTCCATCGATCTCTTCATTTAGCATAATATCTCGGCAAGCACTCAGAAGATGATCTGGGGCTCCTCGAAAGTTGTGCTGGAGATATTCATCAATGAACCTGTCCGATGGTTCTGATAAAGGTATATTATCATCTCTAATCAAAATGTCCCGTCCACTCCTCTAATGGATGATTCGTCGGGTATTTTAGAATATTAGAAAGTTAAGGTTATAAGTCGGATGCCTTATTAGAGTCCATGATGAATTCGCGATCATTATTTTGGAGAACAGATGTTGAAGGCAAAATACTTGGATTACTTGAGGAAACTTCCAAGGAATTGCTGTGAGAAAATTCAAACAAACCTAAAATATTGGATGCATCGCTGAGCAAATCTTCATCACTATGTGTTCTCGCTCCCCATTGAAAATAACGAACAAAGCGAATGCGAATTTTCACCACAATCGCTAGAAATACACCTGATGATGCACTTCGCTAGATCTCAGCACAATCATCCTGTGGGGGGCATTTGTTTGAATCAATTAGGGTTTTTCTTAAGAATGCGGATTAAGACTTGAAGTGGGAATGGATTCGAAGCCAAGTTCAGAAAAATCCAGAACGACAACAGTTGTCACTAAATTGACGATAACTTGGATCATATATGACCAAATTATGAACTATAAATTTTGTATGAAGCACAACTTGTAGCCCTAATAGACTACAAAATTTCGCATTAATTGGGTCACGTTTACCTACTCAATTAAATGCAGAAACCAGTTTCAGAGTCACTCCCGTCCTCAACCCGACCAAGGTTCAGTCCGCTGATCATAACTTTGTGCACATACTTCCAAATTGACCAAAACCAGTTTTATTTGAAAATAGACTCGTGGAGCTATGTCCTGACAAAATTTGAGAGCGTTTGGATGAAATTCGAAAATGTTTCGAATTTTTAAATTAGTAAAAGGTTGTAGCTCATCCACCACGCGAGTTGGTTATGTATGGTGCAAAATATTCGGTTCCACCCATAAAAGATGGAAAAATTCAAGAATCCTGAGATATTTCTTTGGCCAAAATTCAAAACCTATTTGGGCATTTTAAATATCAATTTAAAGAATTAAACATATATCACGAATTGAGAAATACTATACTTAAAATGTTACAATTGGTGCTGTCATGACCGATATACACGTGCTTAATTTATTATAACTTCAGCTACGCTTGTCCAAATGATAAACCGTAAATTTTTCCTGAAAGAGCCAACTTGATTCCACATCACATACCAAATTTCAATGTTGATTGGATTATAAATTGCTCATTCAATTATATTGTATGAATATAATTCTCGTGCCGGTCGCTCTCAACTGACCAGGACTCGGTTCAGATGCCATATCTTTATGTACACACACCCAAACGTGTTCAAACTAATTTTGTACGAAACTAGACTCATAAAGGTACCTACAGTTCAAATTTCAGAGTGTTTAAACTACGTTTGGAGGGTTTCGAAATTTTCAAAGAGACAACTGCCCAGTTAACTGCAGGAAGTGGGAGAAGTTGTGGTAACCGCCCACATTTTCCCTCCAGCAAGCCTTTATCTATTGCCTACAAATAAGGCACGAATTTGACAGTAAAAAGGAGAAAAAATCTGAAGTATTTTGGTGGCCACGCTGCTGGTGTGAAGATTGATTTCAAGGTTCCGAAGCAATAGCGATCTACACCTTCGTCAATGCATTTTACTCTTCTCTATTAAATCGGGTGAAAATCTCCTCGCTTGGATAGGCCATACGGTGGGTCCTGGGGAGAGCCTTGATTGTCATACGATAATCTTGGGGGTGGTCACCAAGCCATCCTCTTTGGGACATTACTTTCCCCGTTCGGGGAGAGGACATGCTGCCCGAAGTTTAATTCAAATCCGACGACGCTATAAAATGGGTGAAAGTCCCCTCGCTTGGATAGGCCATACGGTGGGTCCTGGGGCGAGCCTTGATCGTCACATGACGGTCTTGGGGGTGGTCACCAAGCCACCCACTTTGGGACATTGCTTTTTCCCGTTCGGGGAGAGAAAATGCTGCCCAAAGTCATACTTATATATTGCATGCTTTGCGTGAGTCATATATGTGGCTGGTGCATACTTGTTGGTTGAGATTCCTTTAATCTCATATGTTTGCTTGCTCAACCTTGAATCTAGCTTTTCTAATGCTTGGTTAATTACAGAGGAAAATCTACCTCTGAAAGTCTGAATAAATTTACTAATAGTTTTGGAACATCGTGGTAATGGATGGATTAGTATTTGACTATTGAATATCAAGGTCTATGGCTTATTTCCATAAACCTACTTTCTGGAAGTTTGGATGCAATCCATTCATTGAATACTCGCTCTAAATCTAGAGGATAAGGTCTCTGCAACGTCTAACCAATGAGACCCCATTAGTCTGCCGAGACCAACTATCTGTAAAGCCTAAATTCACTTCCATGACTTCGGAGATATATTCAGATGCATTTGTAAATTGTCTACAATTAATATGACATTCTGAAAAAAAACATATGTTGTAACTCCAAAAATATATAGAAATGTTAAATCCATATAGATTTAACTCTACCTTACAGAGCACATATAGTGAGGCCCAATCTATTTTAAAAGTTATATATCTATATGTAAATATATATATATATATATATATATATATATATATTTATATATATAATAATAATAAAAAAACTTATTATATATAATTCAGCTCCTTCATTTTAAAACAGAGATCCGCAATTGTGAAAACACTTTTAGACAAATGTTAAGACTATATTCACACGTGATGTACGCTGATTAACTTTAACAATATTCTGTGAAATATCTCCACACAAATGCAAGAATTCATTAGTTTAATTTCAGACCCTTTAATCGAAGGTACTCTTCTTATTTAGAAGAGGTGATTAACAATAGGAGCTTGCCCTTATTGGAATTCAGTAACACAGATTCTCTAAAAATTCTGCGGTCCGAGAGGATCGTATATATGTATATTTGATTTTGTAACGCCTCCTAGGCATACGCTCAAGGACAAAAAAATATATATATTGTTCCTCGAGCTGGTCGCCGCGAGGCGCCCTCCAGCTCGTTAGAATTATTGTTTAGGTTTGGAGCCCTAGAAATACAGAGGAGACTCTGCCGAAATTTTCGGTGATTTCCGGCGTGAAATTATGTTTTGAGTACTCCTGTTGTCTTAGGGTTCGTGGTTTGGGTTTCGACGAGGGTGTTAGCCGCGTTCCTCTTTGTCGTGTTTGACTTTGCGCGTAGCGCGTGTTAGTTTGGATTTGGAGGACCAAATCTTTTAAGTGGGGAGGGATGTGAGGTCCCTGGGTTCGATTAGTTAGAATCGGATTTATTTTCGGGTTAAATACCTTCGCTTGAGAGTTTAATTGATTGTTTGGGTGCTTGATTTGCACTTGGATTGACTTGTATTTGGCTTTAAATTAATTTGGTTGTGTTTTGGGCCA
>MJHO01000733.1:25260-40740 GCA_002076135.1 Xerophyta viscosa | reverse complement strand
AAGCATCAAGCTTGGATCATTTGGCAACATTTATAACAAGTAGGAAGTAACACATTTACAAGGTTTTATTCCCATTATGATAGAATTTTCTTCCTTGGCAAGTGTGATAAGGTAGCTAATTCGAAGGCAGGAGGAAAGTCTGGCTGATTTTCTGGGAGAGCAGCTTGGAATGCTGGGTGCTCCATGTATGCTTCATGAACTCTTGCAAGAGTCGGGAATGCAGACTGCAAAAAATAGGGTTGTTTATATTAATACATTATCACAGAAAATTTATCTGAAAATTGTATATAATATGTACTATCATCTTAAGCTTGTGCATGAAAAGTGTGTTACAATATCAAAATACACGCTAGAAATTTTCGAAGGAAGTATCACTTAGAAATATTGTATAGCAACTGTCGTATATATGCGGCTAAGTATCACTTAGCTTGTTTACAAGTTGAAATGCAAAAATGGACATACATTTTATTGTTGATTTCAGCAACAAGTAATATATAATATCTTATAAAGAAACATCCACATCACCATATCAAGCTGAAATCTTTTTAGTCCTCCGTAGATCTGAGGAGCCAAAAATACATCTGCCTGCAAATAAAAATCATAAAATCTGTTAATATACTAATAGAATATGCAGTGTTTCTCTCTAGGGTTGAGTATCTGTTTACTTCTTTGACTTCATATATTCTATTGCATAACAGAATAAACATATCATCCTCTACGTAAATTTACAAGCGAGGCCATCATTGTACTCAGCACTTGTGCGGAGCATACAGCTTGTGGAAAGGAGCAATAGTCGCGAGTAACAAGACCAACAGGCACCTTTTAGCTATAACAGTTATAATTTATACGTTATTTCTCAAAAAAAAACAAAACAAAGGGATTTCTCTTTATGAATAAGATATGAATGAGTTTTGAACATATCAGAAAGCCGATGCAGGCACATCAGAAGCTTGTGCCATAACATTTCAGGATTAAGTATAAATAAACTTAAGAATAATCATATAAAAAAGACTAGAACACTACAGGAAAAACATACTTTGATGAATTGCGGACAGACTAACCTGGCAACACTCATCGACAGACTGCTGAGGGACGTTCGTCGCCAAACCAAGTTAATTTTCTTTCTTCAGAAAATCTGGCTGACGGATTGACAGCCATTGGCTTGGTTGCCAGTAAATTTTATTTACCTAGGTATTACCTGCTGCTCAAGTTGTCAGAAGTGCGGCACGGACACACTGTCAGTATATTAAGTAACATACCTATGGCATGGACCCAGCAGCATTGACGACGGTCCATTGATGTAGCGTCATTCGAGATGGATTTTGATTTTTAACATTATATTTTAGGGTTAATCGATTATAAATATTTATATGTTGCACTCCCTCTCACTCACTGTTCTTTTGTCTCTCTTTCCTCTCACTCTCTCTTCCTAGATCGCTTGCCGTTGCTGCCGAGGTGAGAACTCACAACCTCGACGGTTGATGACAACAATGGCAGAAACCGACCAACAAGGTTGAGTTCAAAATTTTCAGAAAAAACAGATGTTATGTACATCTCTCTATCTCTTTAGATTGTGATTAACATTTCTCTTAAAACTCTACATAACTCTTTCTGGGAGCGAGTTCCACCAACACAGGCCACAACTTGAGGTAAAATTTATATCAATTTATCGAAACTCTCGAGTGTTTTAGTATCAAAATCATTTAATACATCTCTTTTGAAATTCCAAAAGAACATAAAATAATGCTCCACAATATCTTGCGCTTGTCAACCTGCCATCCATCCATACGTCATTTTTCATTCGTTTTTCTCTTCTTTTTTTTTTCTTTTCTGCATCTCTTCTCCTTAGATCCAACCCCTGCAATACGGCCACCAGAGCTCCTTCCTTGCCGCTGCTCGTCGCTGATCCTCGGCCATTGCTGCGCCAAAAAGCTCCTCTGCTAATTGGACCACATTCTTCTAGATCTCCGAAAATTTATCATAAGCTATGTAGTTCAATTATACCAGAAATTATGGATTTTCGTTTAGAATGTTGTGACTTCGTCTACTTAATTGAATGAGTGCAATTTATAATTCAAGTTATTGCATCTTATTAGTTTGAATGAACAAATATTTCTAGGTATAAGAATTTTTGTGCTTGAATTTTTGATGGTTTCATATAAAGTTCCTCAGGCAGTCACTCTACATCTCCGCATTATTCGAATCCTTTTTTACTAAAAATTTGGATGTCGATGGAATTCCAACGGCTGATCAGTCGCTAGTTCGAATAGTGCCGAAGGACCAAGTCATTGGCAGTCCATCACTCACAAACCGAAAAAAAAAGCCGTCGGCACATGCCAATGGACTTGCCACTGATAGTTTGTCAGTATTCACCAACCAATCAGTCTGTTGGCAGTTTCTCCCTAGGAGGTCCGTCGGCAAGACTTTACCAATGACGGTTGTTCTGATGGACGTGAAACTATCGAGAATCACTCGGTAAAGTCGTCTACTGAGGGATTTAATATGTTTTCCATGGAATTGTGCCATCGGGAAATATTTTAATGGAGGACAAGCAACTTAAGATAATATGTAGGATTTGTTCGTAGAAAACACTATTTGTGAGCCAAGGTTTTACATGCCATGCCAAGTTGCAGTAAATTCCAAACTTGAGATGTACTGAGCTTACCCATCTTATTGCTAGCTCGCTCGCAAGTGAGAAGAAGAAAAAAAAAGATGGGAAGAGAGAGTGAGAGATAGAGAGAGAGGGAGGGATGAGAGGAGAAGATGTGGGGAAGTCTCAGCAACGGGGGATTCTTACTCTTCTCTTTTTTTTTTTTCTTTTTTTTAATAAATGGCACCGCGTCGTGCCGTGCCAGGCAATTCAGACGGCACCGGTCGTCTATATACCAATAGCTGGCACGCCAAGACAGGCCGAAAATGGCCGTTCCGACCGTCTACCAAAAAGAACAAATGTTAATGATGATAATATATTGCAGAAAAGTACATAGATTGCCATAGATAAGATTTACTAGCCATAGATTGCCATGACACCAGATGAATGAATGCTTAGCCAACAAAAAAGTACATTTCCTACATAATTTTGTGTAAAAATTTAAGAATGAACTCAAATCAAATGGCCGCACGTTGTGTTACTTTTGACTTACTACATCTCCAACTTAGAATTATCCGACACATAGGCACAAAGACATAATGTGTACCATGACTTAAGGAGTCTGTTGAGTTTAGGCGCAAGGCACACAAAAGGAGCGCGCCCATTAAAGATGAGCAACTTGGTTTAAAAAAAAAACAAAGAATAAGCAACATTTACAGCAACGGGTGATAGTTTAAGTTTTCTATTTGGGCACAAACATTTCTATAAGATGTGCGCCGAGTCCATGGCTCTATTTTCTTCTCCTCTTTTTATTTATGTTTGAGCCCCGTTTTGAAAGGCGTGCTTAGGCTGCACCTTATAAAAGGGCACCACGCCTAGAACCCAGGCAGCACCTATTTACACCTACACGTGCCTTTGAAAACACAACTATACAAAAACACTTACCATCTTGTAAGATATTCTTGATTCTGACAAAGGCACTGAGAACTACGCTGATTTCAAACATTCATATGGCAGTTGGTTGTTAGGCTGAAAGGAGAATGGATATTGGAACTAGAATGCACCAGAACCAGAATAGGGAAGAGAATACACCTCGTATGTTTTGCTCAATACGGAATGGGAATGAAATTTGATCCTCTCATTACAAAGGGATTACTCGGAATCAAAAAGAAATCATAACTACCATAACCTCATCCGGTGGAATGGAATGATTCCAGAATTGTCTCCTATCAAACACGTTCCTTCAGAATAAGCAGTTACAATTCCAATTTCTGGCCATTAAAACACAAACCAAACATCACATTCAAACTATCCATTTTAAGCTAACTATATCGGACACGTGTTATGTTGCTTTGACCTATTAAATTTCTAATGTAGAAATTTATAAGACAAACAGAGATGCACAAACATTTGCAAACATATCACAGGATATTCTGGATTCTGGCAAGGGAATTGAGATCTACGGTAATTTCAACATTTATAGTTTCACTCTCCGTTTTCAAATTCTCTTCAAGAAAAAGCAGATCCAATAGAAATGAAAATACTTAATAGAAGTATTAATACAACTCGAAATAATGTACGATATGATATAAAAATAGAAAACAAAAGCGCATGTAGAGAACCATCAATACAGCAAACAGCCAAGATCAGAATCCTCCAAAAGTCAAACACACCACAAAATAGGGTCTAGAGATGTACCAATTGTATATCATCACCAGTTGCATATTTTCCAGCGGAGCCTTGTAGTAGTGTCTCAATCGCTGTAGAAAAAAGCGTCCAAAAGAGTAAGGCAACAACAGGAAATGAGAAAATTCATCTCTTTATAAGCACTAAAGTTGAAAGCATTTAAGCATTAAATAGCTCTACAATAAACATTACTTCTGGCTCAAAAAGACAAAACAAGATTTCACTTGGAATTCACCTTCTCACAAAAATACCAAAGCCCCTTCACTATAACATTATCTATGATAAAGGAGAGACCGTAGGTGCTCAATATCTAGCCAGTTTCTCAGGCCAAAATATTTGTCCCATGACCATGAAGCATCAAGGATGCGAGGACACACAAGACGCGAGCAAGGCGGCATGCGGAGCGCCTCCTACACTGGTGTCTAGGCCAGGCTGGATGCTTGGGCCGCGTCTAGGCCACGCCTAGGCCGCGTCCATGCCGTGCGCCATGCAGGATACCTGGGCCGCGCAAGGGGCAAGGAGGGGAATTGTCTAGAATTCCCTTGAGTCTTGTGGAGTGTTAGGTTTCTTAGGCTACAAGTGAGAATACTCTAAAGAGAGTATCCTAGCCATACATTTGGTGAAATCCTAGTCATCCATGGGGACCCAAGCAGGGGCGGAGCCACATGGTACTTAGGGGGGCGGCGATGCACGCCCCCCCCCCCCCCCCCCCCCCCCCCCCCCCCCCCCCCCCCCCCCCCCAACTTCGGGAACCAAAATTTAGGGTATGGGCTTTGAGTAAAAATTATAACTTTTATTATACAGTAACACTCTAAGGGGCTGTTTGGTTTGATGTAGTTGAGAAATGAAGATAGAAATGCAGCAGTTAGAAGTGCTGGGAGTTGTAATTTTCTGTTTTCGTAATACAGCAGGTGCGTTTGGTTTGATGCAGTTCAAACTACTGCAGTTGAAACGTTGCTGTTTGGTTTGATGCAGTTAAGTCCTGCAGTTTAAAATCTAGTGTTTGGTTTGATGCAGTTGGACGGATATAGTAACTCGTGATAAACTTACCTCCCAAATATATTTTTTTTTATTTATTTATGAAATATTATAAAGTTGTATTATATGTAATGTATAAAATGTTAAATGGTATATGTAATCAAAATTTCAAAATTCATAATTAAGTGCTATTATTATTTTTTATTTATATCTTTTTTTTGGTTGGGTGTTGTTATGTAATATTAAAAGCTATTATAATATGAGATATATTAAAATTCCTAAAAAGTATTGAACATATTAAAATAGTTTCAAATATTAATAAACATATTAACAATGTTATTATAAAAAAAGATATCTTTTACAATGTTTTTACAATTGTATTAATGATGTACATGTATAAAAAAAATATATACGATTCATACAACTGTATTTACAAGTAATTGTTAAATTAAAATATACATTTTGTCTTTTTATTCGGCTATTCCATACGCGATGAAAAATTTGCTATATTGTGAACCTATGCTGCCCCGTCTGGTATTCCGCAAGCTTCATGTTGCCAAAGTTTACTGTCCAAAAATAAAAGAAGCCATATAAAATTTGTCACTGAAAGTACTTATGCGTCACTTGCATAAGTATTTTCTCAATTTATATTTGGATTTCATCGTAGAGTCTTTAACGCTTGATAAACCTGCATAACACATAAATCCAAGTACTTAATTTTGACAAAGTTCTACAACTATACATTCGCATATACAAGATAAAGTAAAATAGACATAACAAATATCGATATAGCAAACGCTTTCTCAGGCATCTAAAGCAGAGTGTGCTAAAGGTTTCTAAGCATATAAATGATGCAGCAAAAATAACATTAAACTTTTTTCTTTTTAAAAGAAATAAAATTAAAACTGAATTACTATTGTCAATCAGTAATTCATCAATTTATATCTCAAACATGATTCCAAGCAACTAAAGATAAATTTAGAAAGTTATAAACCAAAAAATCAAACAAAAATTGAAAGTAATTACGTTTTGGCTTTCTCTTTGATCCCAATTCTGCAACTCGAGATCCAATACCCTTCCACCTTCTTCCGCCTCCATTTCCAATCCTCCTTGGTACAACTGAAGGTGATAATTTCTCGTTCTTCTCCAATATCTCAGCATTCTCTCTTCCCTCAATGCTCTGAATCTCTGCAAAAAAAGTTTCTTTAAAAAAAATTTCAAAATCAGACAATAACGACATGCTAAAATCTGAAAATTAGAGTGGGGATCTAATCCTAGGGTTTGGACCGCGAGAAGGGGAGAGGAGGAAGAGGTTGGCGGAGAGGGCGGCAAGGAGGAAGAGGAGGAGGGTTAGAGCAGCGGCGGCGGCGGGGAGACTGAAGCAACGCTTGTGGCGCGGAGAGGGACGCGACTCCGCCGATTCGCATTTTGCAATTGCATGTAAACAGTAAAACTAGCGTTCCAAAATTAGGATTTACAACTGCGGACTTCACGGCCGCGGTTCCAACTGCAGCAAAACGCACGTCAACTGCAGCAGTCGCATGGCGGGTCCCACGAACTGCTGCAAACCAAACGCGGGATTCTTAACTTCCGCTTTCAAACTGCTGCAGATGAGTTACAACTCCTGCAATCCAAACAGCCCCTAAGTAAAATCACTATATGTGTTGTAAGGCCTAGTGGTTGGGATAAAAGATGCTCACCCTAGCAACTTGAGTTCAAACCTCAATGGGGCCATCATTGTCTTTTTTTTTCCTAAAAGAAAACATCTATTTATAAATATTTTTTATAAAATTTCAACATAAAAGCTCATCATTCTCTTTTTTTTTCCTAAAAGAAAACATCTATTTATAGATATTTTTTGAAAAAAAAATTCAACATAAAAGTTGTAGATTTTGATGAGATATGTAATTTTTATGTTTAAAATTTTTTCAAAAAATTCTTCCAAGAGACTATAATTTAGCCGATTAATAATTAATTTTGAAATCCGCTAAAATTTTTAAGGCTCAAAATATCTATTTAGAAATATTTTTTAGAGAATTTTTTTTTTCATAAAAGTTGTAAATCTCCTAAAAAATATAAATTTTATGTTAAAATTTTCTCCAAAAAATATTTATACAATAGTCAAAAGGCTTGAATATGAATCAAGAGTAACAGGCTAAAAACGAAACTGTAAAAACTCGAGGGCTGATCGAATGTAAGATAAATAGTAGTGGCTGATCGAGTCTAAAGTCATGTCGGCCTATCGTCAATTTTTACTGATGTTCCCAAACTCGTCCTACTGTACCTTCAAATTTCGATCATTCTATCGGCATTTGATTAGAATGAATAAATTATTAGATTATATTTATTTTTAATTTAAATTTTATGATAATCACTAAATCAGTACATAAATTTTAATTATAATACTAAACTAATATATGATAAAAAAAATTATAGAGTTTGCTACTTTCCAATTTATTGTCGAAATTCAGAAATTATATTATGGTTAAAATTTATTTCTTATTTGTATTATAATATACACCGACTAGTAGTATTTTAAAAATTATTATTTATATAATATTCGTTTCGCCCCCCCAAGTCTGAAATCCTGGCTCTGCCACTGGACCCAAGGAATCTATAATAGGGTCCCCTCCTCATTTGTAGGCATCCAAGGGATTCCATCCAAGTCTTGAGTAAAGCATTTAAGAGTTTCCAGAAGTGCTCTTGCGTTCTCTACCTCTCCATTCTCTTAGTTAGCTTATAGACCATACTTGGGAGGCTGAACTTAGCGACTTAAGGTATCGCCTAAGGGGATTTGCTAAGTTGCCGCACAAGGTCAAGGACGATAATCCTAACGTTGTGACAAGTGGTATCAGAGCTAAGGATAGGGATGGCCGACGAAAGCAACGTCACCGCGGTGGTGCTCTCGGAGACTGCGCCTAAGGCGAGGACAAATTGGAAGGACGTTGTAGCCACTCTCGAGACAAGATTTGCCAAGATGCAAGTTGTCGTAGGGGAGGAACTAAAGATGGAGGTCGGTTCGCTCAAAGATCCATAGGAGGGGCTCGAGATGCGGATGCAAGGGGCACTCAACACCTCATTTGGCATATTGCAAAGGCAAGTTGAGGTCTTGGAGGCCCACGTAGAGGCGTTGTGCAAGGAGAATGAAGAGTTGCGAGTGGGGCTCAGATGGGAGCGAACTGCATGACGTCGATAGGCGCTTTGAGGCATACGAGGCTGCCATAGCTTAGGGACCTCGTGGGACAGCTAGCAAGGTGCATGGAGGTGTCTAAGCCTAAGGCCTTCGACGGGGCATGCAACGCCCGTGAAATTGACAACTGGTTGTACCAAATGGAGCGGCTACTTCATGCAACGTTCGTGCTTGACGAATTCCTTCGAAGCTGCGCACGGTCTCGTTGTACCTTGGAGACGTGGCAACCCTATAGTGGCAAAGGATGACCGATGACGTTCGACAGGGGAAGGCGTGCTGCCATTGGGACATGGCACGGGAGTTTCAAGAGAGAGCTCAAGCGCCAATTTCTATCCTAGAGTGTGCGACGGAATGAGGACAAAGGCCAAGCTTCGGCGCCTTATGCAAGACGATACCATCAGGAAACTACATCAAGGAGTTTCACTGAAGTTGTTGCTCGAGATCCCCGATATGTCTGACAGTGACATGTTTGCGTTCATGGAATGGCTTGAAGGGATGGGTCAAGCTTGAACTCAAGCGACGAGTGAGTGCAAAACTTGATGGATGACATACGTATCGCTGAGTCGCTTATTTGAGTTCAAGCCATGATTCCAAGGACAAGCCAACCAAGAAGGACAACGATGCCATTGGTGGGGGAGGCGTAGCGCGACAAGGGCAAGGAGCCGAGAGATGGTTCGAAGAGGGATGGCGCGTAGAGGAAAGCTGGCTGGACTGTCTTTATCTGTGATGGGCCACATATAGCACGAGAGGAGCCCAAACCGCAAAAAGCTAGCTGTATTGGTAGTCCAAAGGAGACGCAGCAAGGGACGAAGCTGCAGGAGAATATAGGGTTCATACGACTGCTTGGTGTGGGTAATGCCAAGGGAGAAACGAGTCGCAAGGACCAAGGCGAACAAAGGGGCCACGCGATTGCTTGGTGAGGGCAACACCAAGGTTGGAAACTAGTTCGCAAGGGCCAGGAGAACATAGGGGCTCTACGACTGATGCTTGCACGATGGAGGCCAAGAGGGACACTAGCTGTAACGGTCCTAATGTTCGCAAGAGGTTTCGGCTGAATGGTCACCAATTTCGAGCGTTCATAGACATTGGTGCCTTCGGAACATCAATCTCAAAGGAGACTGCTACAAAAAAGGGGACTTGCAGTAGGAGCAGACCAAGGAGACAATGAAGGCAATTAACTCATATCCAAGACCGCTAGTAGGCATGAACAAGCGGGTGCACGTCCATCCGGGGGAATGGGCGGGACATGAAGACATCATTGTCGCAGACATTCATGACTATGATGTAGTGCTAGGACTAGAGTTCCCAGAAGATCGTTTGGATGTCGTAATCGTGCCCAGCATAAACACCATCGTCATCCAAAAGGGGAAGCCTAACATTGTGCCAATCCTACGCAGAGGACCAACCAAAGGCACAAGGTTATCCTCAATACAGGTGATGAAAGGGCGAGAGAAGACCGTTGCACATCTTGCGGACGGGAGCGCCAACAAACACGGGGCTCATTGGAAGTGGCAACCAAGACGCGATGGAGCAACACAAGGAAAGGCATGCGACGAGGGCATTGCGAGAACAAGTGGGGGAGAATGTCACGGGCCAAACATTCTGTCCGGTGACCATGGAGCATCAAGGACGTGAGGGTACACAAGATGCGAGTAAGGCAGCATGCGGGGCGGACCGCCTATGCTGCGCGGGTGTAAGTCAGGCTGGATGCCTGGGCCGCACCTAGGCCACTCCTCGGCCGTGCCCAGGCCGCACGCCAGGCAGGATGGCTGGGCCGCGCCTAGACATGTAGACACCCCATTTTGTCCGGCCGGTAACTACGAAACACTCTGAATCATATTTGTAAATATTATGACATGGACATGATAACATATATATTTGACACATAGCAACATATATCCATACACGTACATATATCTGACAACCCGTGAAATATACACGCACACATACATGGCTATACATATTACTGATTCATAGAACTATATATGCACGTATATACATATACATTTATACATATAATGATACATGGATACATACATATAGATATAAACATACACGCTCACACATGTACATACATGCATAGTCATATACACATACATAAATGCGTACATAAAAGCGTATATCATACATATAACACTCATATATATACACATATTTATACTTCTACTCTCACATATACACATAGTATACATAAACACATGTAAATACATAAGCATGCATATATATATATATATATATATATATATATGATATAAAAAAAGAAAAAAAAAGAAGAAGAAGAAGCGGCGTGGTGCAATGCACCAGCCGCCCCCCCCTTGTACACCCCCCCTGCACCCTTCCCCCTCTACTCCCGCCTACAATTTCTCTCTCACTCCATCCAATCTCTTAAATGCTTTCACACCTATCCCTCTCTCCCCCATCCACTCTATAAAAACACACCCCCACACACACACGAGAGGGGGGCTCGGGCCGGAGAAAAAGGAAGGAGGACCAAAAGAAAAAGGAAAAGGAAAGGAGAAGGGAGGGAGAGCAGAGGAGTAAGTGGGCTGGCCGGAGGGAGCTCAGGTAGGAGGCGACGCCGGCGGAGTGTAGCTAGAGAGAGGAAGAGGAGGAGAGAGAGAAGAGAGAGAGAGAGAGAGAGAGAGTGAACGAGAAAGTGAGTGAGAGAGAGAGAGAGGTTCTTCTACCTCCACTCCGTCCTCATCATATCACCTCTGAGCTCCGGAGAGCTCATATCACCGCCAGTCAAAGCTTCTCATCGCTCGCCGGAGTCGCGCCGGAGCTGCACCAGTTCGGCGCCCGAAAACGCAACATCAAGGTATACTCCTTAAAGCCCCTCTACTACCTCATAACATGGTATGTATATGCTTAATAACTCATTAACTCTACCGTGGACGACGATCATCTCCGGCCATGCCGGTGGCGGCCGAAAATAAACAAAAAAATCCTAATATACACATAACTCGAACGAACGCATATTGGCCCGCCATTAATGGCCAGGTAAGTACTTTGGACATAGTAGAACATATAAGAACGAGCGACTCAGTCTCCGGCGAGCTGCGCCGGACGTAAACGAAGAAAATAAAACGATAACCGAAACTTGCACCCTCAAAATACGCGTATATACGGTCGATAAAATCAAATTTTGACGCCACCAATGTGCTCAGGAGGGTCGATTACCCTAGGGGTGAGGTCGGAACGGCGAACGGCGGCGCCGGAACGGCGGACGGCGGTGCAGCCGCGCGCTCGCGCGCGCGGCTGCGAAAAACCAGCCAGGACGACGATCGGACAGGACGTCCGACCGTCGTCCGACGCGCGCAGGCCGACAATTCGGCCTGCGCGCGTATTTGATATATTAACAGGCCGCGCGAGCTCGCTCGCGCGGCCCAATTTCTTTTTTTTTTTAATTTTAATTTTCTTATTATTATTATTTCTCTTATATTTTATATATATAATTTAAATTTTTTATTTTTAATTTAATTACTATCATAACTATAATAATGTAATAAAAAAGGGATAAGCGATGGATATTGTTGACTCCCAATCTCGTGTAAATATTATAAAATACAACACCAATATTATTGTATATAAATAAAATAAATAATTCGGATAGTCAAAATTACGGAGAAAAGATGGATATTTCTAATAATTAACATATAAATATATAATTTATTATTATGGTGGTTTTTTTTTTTTTATTTTTTTTCGAGATGGATATTTCTACCATGATAATACGGGGGCGATGAAGAGGAAACGACACGGCGCTGAGCCCCCAAAAAAAATAAAATAATATTTATTCGTTTTCTCTTACTTCAATTTATACATTTTGTAGCTGTGTATATTTATATGCATATGTCATAGACGTGAATATCATAGCTTTGTAAATATATATTAAATATATGCATATAAGTAGTAGAGATTTGATTTTCTCTAGATACGAAGGTTAGGAATCGGATGGATCCTAATCTAAGTAATTAGGGTAAATAAATGTGAATGATCGTAATAGGAAGTGATGGATATTACTCTCCTAGTACGATTATGTATATTTATAAAAATTAAATCCCATTCAAATAAAGGATATGTAGAAACGAGATGATGGATATTATCTCGACATATATATATTCGATATTTAGATGTGTCTACCTAATATGATTTAGAGAGTAAGGTGGATACCGATCTCTCCCCTTTATATTAGGTAAATAATTAAATATGCATATATAATAATAATAAATATGTGATAAATATAAACCCAAAATTATTCTGATCACCTACAGAGTACCCTCTCTGAGGGGCGCTGTGGGGGTGTTCCGTCTTCCCCACACGTAAACGACGAACGAACCTGACGAATCTCTATGTGCCTTATCCTGGTTTCCTAGATTTCCGCAAAATATTCAGGTGGCGACTCCAACCCTTTCCCTCCCCGGAGGAAGGTCGTCAACAGATGCGACTGCCGCTGGGGAACTCGTCAGGCTCGTTTTAGGTGATCAAATAGTATGGGTTCATATTTTTCAACATATCATAGACATAATATATTATTTAATTATTAGGATTCTTTATTTGTTTCTTTATATATCAAATGGTATTTACATCTCATGTCCTGCATCGCATGCAATTTACCCAGGGCATATGCCACATCCCATCTTATCAGACAATCGGAGCTTGCGTTGCAATAGCACGTAGGTAGTCCGTAATGCCTGGAACCTATATCCACAACCAATATTTGTTATCTGGATAGTACACCGAGCTAACGTACTATGTTGCGCTGGTCGTCGGTATGAACCACAGCGATGACAGGTTGCTAGATAAGTACTGGGATAACCGGGAACTTACGGTACAATGTGCGTAGGTAGTCCGTAAGCCCACCATTATAGGTACCCCATATTTACACCCTACCGGCATGCAGACCCAAAAATAAAAATAATTAAAAAAAATGAGAAGTATAAGTAAGTAGTTGATATTTTGCAGCTTTACATAATATACATGCCTTTAATTGTTTCATTCTTCTTAGCATCTCAAGTTTGCACTCATATCCAATCCATAGCCACAATATCATTCTATAAAAAATACTCTTGTATATATGCGTTCTTTCTTCCAAATCATTCCACATATTTTTTAACCCAGCTATTATCTGCCCATATTACAACATTCATACATATCACAAACAAACACATCTGCACACAACACACATTCTACAATCAGATCAAAATCCTCTCTCTTCCATAACATAAGCATCTATCATTTCCGAATTGACTTTTGCATATTTTGCCCTATGTTAGTTTATGATACACTTTCCGATGAGTTTGTGATATATCATCTCTCTCCAAGGCACAACTGATCCCAAAGAGATAATATCTTCAAGTAATGAGTAGCCTCAACGACAAGCAAAACAAGTCAAGCGAGCAAGCATTGAAAGAAGAAATCCAACAGCTCAGACGACACAATGAAGATCTATCACAACAACTCAGTGCATTGCTACTATTACAACTACCATATCAACCGCCGACGCCATGTGAGCCGGGATCCGGTTCAACACATATATCGGAGCAACAACCCCCACGAGAGCTGCAAGAACCTGGTTTACAGGCGGCTGACACATCTGTCACAATCTCAACTGCCGCAACTACAATGACAACTCAAGCAATTGATAAGCAGACGTTGAACCAGATGGAGCACATACTCAAAAGAATTAAGATACTTGAAGGAAATAAGGGAATTGAAGATCCCGCCCAATTCTTGCATCGTCACAGACATAGAAATTCCAAAAGATTTTGAAGTCCCAAAGTTCGAGAAGTACACGGGACAACAGATCCGCATATACACATACAGATGTATTGCCAGCAAAATGGGCGCCTAATTTGAAAAACGAAAAGCTGATGATGCTATTACTTTCCAGAGAGCTTTAAACAGCCCGTGCGAATTAATGGTGGTTACCTCACCTTTGATAAGAAGGAAGTTCATACTTGGGCGATCTAGCCGGCGGCCTTCCTTAAGCACACTACAAAGGACAATGCTGGACTTCGCCCCAGACAAATTATCATTGAAGAAGCTTACTATAAGTACGGACGAGGACTTCCGCTCATTCGCACTGAGGTGGAGGAATCAAGCTGCACAAATAGTGCCACCAATGACAGAGAAAGAACTGGTCGATACCTTTATTGAAGTTGAATGTTTAGACCCAGCAATATAAACTCGCTTGCCGCCAACCAATTTGATTTCGCCCACTTGGTCCGTATTGGCGTAAGGGTCGAGAAGGCGCTTGAGGATAACAAACACATGTGTAATGAAGACTATACCTTCATGAGCCATGACAACAACAATTCAACAAACGACTAGGGCAACAAGAACGAGGCCATTGACACTATGGACAAACCTCCAACGGGATTGTGCTTTGATTGTAACACCAGCTCGTCATGTTTTTGAAAATTTAGGGTCAATTGTACTGATTGCCGCTTGACTCGTTCGAATGGAATGCTATGATGTAACAAAATTGCTCACATTTTATATCATGTTTTGAATATATTCTCACGACTTATCGCAAACTCTACAACCCCACTCACAAGCCACAAATATCCTCACAAATATTTTCGGATCACTTATTTGCTTCAATAGCTTATGTTTAAGTAAACAAATTTATATGTGAAAGAGATCAGGCATTAAGTTTGGAATTGACTCTATCATGAATTATCATAAGCTATCAAATCCAACTTTTATCCGCTCATATACTTGTTCTAAAACAACCTGAACCTGCATAACTTCTAACCCATCAGCAGCATAATACAATTAAACGTGACTTTTTAAAATTGAAAATAGCCTACGGTTGACGTGAAACTATTGCAAGTCCGCAAAATCATCTCGATTAGGACGAATAACCTGAAAGCTACGCAACACATCAACGATGGCGTCTATATTATCAATGCAAAGAAAAATTCCGATATGCATTTCTTCTCAGAAGCCGAGGAAAAACATGAGAGGACCGACATCCAAGGTAAATCCATCCTTCGGCAATCCTGAAAATAAAAAGGATAAAAGAAGAAAA
>MJHO01000732.1:0-15492 GCA_002076135.1 Xerophyta viscosa | reverse complement strand
GTCTTCTCACCATTTCAGCTGCAACATACGACTAGTAAGAGACAGAAGCGGCTTGGCAATCAAATGACCTAATGTTAGATAGTTGTTGTAGTGCGAGGACATAGGTCTAGGGAGTTAATCATAACAACCTCTAAAAGCTAAAAGATTATGTAGGATTTAATTAAAAAGGAGAAAAGAACGTCAATGTAGATGATTTTTCAGGAAAATTACTCCAGCAAATTCACTAGTCACAGTTGATAAGAAGGTTTTAATTGCCACCTCCAAATAACTAAATCTACGAATTAATCTGGGAAATTGAGATTGGATATATTATGAGATCCGTCGTTTATCCTAGCCTCTTTCACGGTCGGAGCTCTTCTCAAATATATGATTTTCCATTGGATTACTGGCTTTGCCCCTCGTCAGGAAAAAAAAAAAAACAGAGAAGAAATTCCCTCTCTTCTGCTATATGGTAGAAAGTTTATACATCAGCCAAGGTCAAACATGCAACATAATTTTACCTAAAGATCTGAACATTATCATTTAACAAACTACCTGAACAGGTTCAAATCATCACATATATGATTATATGAATACCCTAAAACTCCAGTTAATGGGGATATGAGCATCGGAATTTAAAGCTTTCTAATTCTCAAACTCAATTCATGTTACCCAAAAAAAATGAAAGAAAAGAGTAGACGATGGTGTATTGCTAGGTGAAGTTTTCTTTTTCTTCATTCTATTCAGCGTAGAAAAAGAGAGCAAGCATACCGTCAAGGTAAAGAGACCAAAGAATTGCTCCAGAATTCTTCAGATTTCAAGCTGGCAGCGGACCTCTGAATAGCAATGATGTTCTAATTGTCAAAGAAATTCAAAAGATGATACTGCTTGTTGACCGAGTAGCAAAGAAAGAAGGATGGGAAGGAGACAAATGATGCAAAAAGGATTTATCTCAGCCAACATGGGATGGTTGAGCATCAACAAGTGTGTTGTTGTTTCCCATTACATGTCTCTTTTTCAGCATGTTACAATTCTGCAGTTATGATATCATTAGTAACACCGGTATCTTTGTGATAAACATAGAAAAGTTCAAAGAGCACCCTATTGCTAGTACCTGCTGACTCTTATTTGCCGAATTTAAGTTATTCTCCTCCAGCCAACCTCATCTTGGCAACCTCATCTTGATGTTCATTCCATAGTGAGAACTCATGAGTCCAAATGTCCTGGCATTATAAAAATATATAGAAATAGTAAATCCTTACCAAGTGGTCAAGCTCTTGGAGACTAATTTGAAGGTTGAGTTCGTTCCGCCAGCACATTCAGCATTGGGTTTTTTTTTTTTTTTTTTTTTGTAGTTGTTTAGGGTTTGGAGAAGTAGTGACCGATATGTAAAGTGCTTCCCAATTTTCTAATTTTTATCCCAACATGCATCACTATTTTTTTAAGAGTTTGCTATTTTTTAAAAATATATAGTAACGGTCAACATATAAAGTAATTCCCATTATAATTTTTCTCCTTTATTTACTTAATGTTTTACAATTATATAATGAAAACAATTAAAGTAGCAGCTGCAAAGATCATGTTTTATTCCAAAATTTTAGTCCGTTTTTTAAAACTTAAAACTGAAAAAAAAGGAGTCTGGGGCTTCCTGCATGTGACATTGCCTAAATTTATCTTGCTGATATATTAAAAATCACTAATTTGGTCATAGAAGTTACAACCAGCAAAAGGACCCAGACTTTCCGTCACTGAAATATCCAACTTTTTAATGCTTTGTAGAAGTTTATATCCACCAAGTCATTAGTGCAGCAAAATTGCCGTCAATTGGATCAGTCCCAAGCACATATCCTATTAACAGATATTTTTGGAGCTTTCAAAAACAGTTCAACCATCACTTCCAACAGATTTTCCACAAATCCCTTCAACTTATGCAGCGTGAAGTTCAAAATAACCACATGCTCTAAGTTTAACTGAAAATATCCGAAAATACTAAAAAATGAAAATGATAAACTCACCTAATAGCTTTTTTTTTTCTTTTTTCTTCTTTTGCATATATAAAAGTGAGAACGACCTCGCAATTTTTTGTAGTTGTGATGTTAGTTGAACCGACGACGTGGCACAAACATATAGCGACCAAGGTCATTAGTTAGACTGATGAATGGAATTTAGTTTTGCAAATATTCAAAAAAAAAAAAAAATACAGTAGTTAAAAAATTTATACAAACTATTTATGTTTTGTTTGAGCTAGGCTCATGCACCCAAAGACACCCCATTTAGCTACTACATGATAAATGATAAATAACAGATTGTCCCAACTTCAAATGATAAATGATCACGTATGTATAACTCTAGAAGAAGCTACAAACATTTAAGGGTCAAAAAGTCTCCGCTTCATATAACAATAAACTTTAAGCAGCACGAGGCCTAATTATCTATTCTCTAGTATTCCTTTAAAGTTAAGAAGCAACTACAAACCTAAGCGTCAAAATTGTCACAAAAAAAAAAATTCAAATGAGAATTAAAATGTATATAAACTTTTTTTTTAGCAGCTTGTAGACCTAGTGATCAACATGAATGCTCTAGTATAGCGTTATGCCTTATGTATTACTAATTATATCTAACGCCAACTTGTTGACACTACGGTAAAGCATAGATATCATTTACTTAGTAAGGAGAGTGGAAGAAGATTTGGAACACTAAAGAAAATCATTGGGTACAAAAGTGTCAAACATCATCAACAGGTTTCATGGCCAAGCCAAGACTTGAGCGTTTTATTTCGACAATCTCAAAAAGATACATTTGATTTCAGTTGTTAGGTGAATGTTTTACTTCACAATCTCAAAAAATAGTGACCAGAACGAATTGTTATTTCCTTGTCATTTTTAAGAAGAACACTTCTAGTCTAACAGTAAGTATCAAATTATATACCTAACAAATCGATGTATAAAAGACATATTATAAATAAAAAGCGTTACCATCATATCGAGGACAATTCATAGCCAATACTATCAGTATAAATAGCTGAACTCCATAAACTGCAAAATGTATTAGGAGAATGAATTAGCTATCAATATATCAAATATTCATGTAATGAGTAGTTCTGTATGTTATTGTTTTTTAAAAGAGTGTTTCTTCAGACCTGCAAGTGATGACCAAGCAAACTAGAAAGACCGCACCTGTTATCATGCATCCACATTCAGAAAAAGACAACGCAAAAAAATATCAGATAAATTAAGACAACACCTAAGAAATTGCACAAAATTTGGTCCAGTATTGCATGGCTGTACCACCTAGAACCTAGAACGTGGAGAGGCTATGCCGTCCACGTTTCCAAGTGCATGCACAAGCACAGCCGGACCGAGATCAAGGCTTGTGCTGCCTTGTGCTAAACGAGCAATATTGCACGTGCCAAATTTTTTTAAAATAAAATTATATGTATGTCGTTGTGGTCAGCTTGGCACGGTTAGCACATGCCATATCCGAGTTAAAAACTCAACTCAGCTCAGTAGTAGAAACATTAGTACAAAGGCTGTAGCTGGCATAGAATAACAAAGATTCTGAACACGCAAGCTTAGTCCACAATGATGAAATTCTGCTAAGATGTATTTGGAACCATTCCGGTGCAAGAACATTACAAATATGGCCTAGGATCATGCCAATTACTCTAATGGTATAACTAAAACAGTGCAGTTTATCAATTGTTTGCAAGATCCCTGAGTTTTGCATAGTCTTGACCGTTTATTAAACAAGTATTTTATTAGCCAGATCAACTATCAACGCAACTATTAATATCTTGAGAAGTTGTTTTAACGATTCTTAGGCGATTAGTATTTTTACAGCTTACATTTTTGTAAAGCCATTTCTGTAAATCTCATCCAAAGTTGTCAAAGTCGCAAGGCGCACCGAGGTGCAACCGGTCTCTTGGAGCCCAAGCACAAGGTATATAACAAGGCGCGTGGCAGATAAAGGCGATGGCAAAGGCCGGAAAAAAGTAGCAACAGTAACGGTTGGCATCAATACAACACTAACAACAAAATGAGAAACATTGAATAAAACAGTGTAACAAAGTTTAAGGTTTCTATTTAGATGCGCGGTATTTCGCTATGGTGCAAATTGAGTGCACAACTTTTCTTCTGCTCTTTTTCTTCTTTTTTCTTAAAGTCGGGCCACCCTTATAACGCGCATTGAGGCGCACCTACCTAGGCTCACCTGGGTTGGGCCTTAAAAAGGACCCTATAGTCGAATGATGATAGATCTTTCTTAGTAAAAACGATTTCACCATTTGTGCGTACTCTAAATTGCTAGTTTAATTTAGTTATTAGCCTAGAAGTGTTGGTTTACCTCGATCTCCTCCGTAGAACCTGCGGTGTGTGTTCTAGGATTGTAGCAACACACATCACAAGATTACATGAGTACTATATTACTTTCCTTTGATATGCATGAAACCAAGAAGTATGCTTTAATTAAACTTCTATTACAGCAATTGTGTTATCAATGATTTAGTCCGCTAGATCTAATAGGTATGACATAATTCCCATTAAATAAGAAACAACTCTTACCCTAATAGAATGAGAATTAGGAATCCTACGTATTTGAATCAATAAAGGCACAGTATAGTCATAACATAAGTTGTTTATTAAAAGTTACTTCGACCTCTAACCAGAATTGATAGAATTTTTTCATTAAATTGATCAGAAAAAATGACTTAGATATTTGGCTATTCGACATACAAGACATGAATAAAAGTTGGTACTGGCACATGATTATGCAAGTTAATGAGGGAAAAAAAGCGAGGTTGAATTAGGAAAGCTGCAGCATAACACTGCACATATTGGTTTTACTTATTTGTCCTCAAAAAGAATTCCAATGTGTTTAGTGATGAAAGATAAAACCGTTTGAACTTGCTAAAGAAGTAATTTCCAGATTTTTCAAGTCATATTTTCCTATCTTTGTTGTTGACAAAATTTTGACCCCTTACTATACTAAAATGGGCCGTCATAACTATGAGCTTTCAAATGTTACCGCGATAATCCTGAAGTTTCAAAGAGAAGTCCTACACTAATCTCACCGTTAGATCTGTCATTTGTGTTGTTGATGTGGCTAACATTTATCCTACGTGGCTGCTAACACAATTGCCATGTTAGTAGCCACGTAGGATACGTGACGGCGACGTCAGCAGCCACAAATGACAAGTAATGGCACAAACGACAGATTTGACGGTGATGTTAACCTAGAAGTTTTATGAAAATTCAGGATTGTCGCTGCATGGTTTGAAAGTACAGGGTTATAAGTTATAACCTATTATAGTAAAGTTTGGTAGCGAAAAATAGAATTTTGCAAGTCTTTCCTATGATTTGAATTTCATAATTTTGCAAGTCGATTTGAATTTCAAACGCTCTATGGATGTTCTCATCTATCTGTCTACTAATCACTAGTGACTCTTGTGATGCCATGATTGTTGATTTTTCATTTCATAACTCCATATGTTACAAGCTAGACATGTTTGATATAAATATTTTAGCTTGGGGGTGTGCGCTAGTAAATCTCATTTAATTTTTTTTTTTATTAGAAAAGACTTCTTAACTTGCTAGGGAAGCTATTTATCACTCTTCTAGTTGTATCTCTCCTATTTTTTGTTTCGCATTGTTTGTATTTCACTTTGTTTATATATGGGTGTCAGTCGATTGAACAAAAGACTACAACGTCGCCTTTCCACATAGTTTTTAATCTGGGGCATCTACAGACTGTGGAAAACTAATGTCCTATCTTATAAAAAATGCCTTTTATCAATTATGGAAAATGACGTAACTCATCAATCGAATAACTGCTGTCCAAAAGGAAGTGAAGAAACTACACCAAGGAATCAACTAGTCACTCTGGCTAATCAATCCGAGTTGGTGCTCTTGCGATACCCGGTTTAAAATCCCGACATGGACTTAAGTTAAACTAGTAGGCGTAATGGTATCACCATTGGCCCGGTGGTCACTAAGGAGTGCGAGGCTCAGGGTTGCACCGTCCGAAGGCGCAGAGCGTCTGAGTAGCTCCCACGGGACACTGTGGGATCGCCCTTGCTGGAGGGTGTGGCGCCTTTGAAGTGCGCGCTATATGGGCTTAGGGGCGATGCCCCTGGTATTGGAGTGTGGACCAGAGTTGGTGTCGTCCCGGGTGTGTTGATGGTGTAAACTCTCTGAGTTGACCCGGTACCTAAATTGAGTCGAGTGGACTTTTGGGTTGGACCGCGGTGTAAACTAAAGATGGCGTCGTTCACGGGGGTTTGGGGGCGGTGTTTCCTCTTTGAGTTGTCTCGGTTCCCTTATTTCATAGTAGAGTAGAAGTCTGAAGTAGTATCTCTTTCCAGTCCCAAGGTATAGTATCGTGTGATGGCTTGTACATGCAGAGGTTGTTTGCTACGTTGTCATCTATCGAACATAGGCCTTATGTTTAGTGCTCCTCCTTACCATCCAGATTGTTTAGAATATATACAGTTTTGCACGAATGGACGAAACACATCGTGATTAGTAATTCTGTCCTTCAGTTCTATCAACATGCTCTAACCCTTCCATACATCTCTTCACGGAGCAGCTTGCAATCTCTTCACGCTGACGCACTTTCTTGACAAACTCTCGGCTGTCAGTCCTCCATGAATTTGAGGGGGGTGTATGAGTATGTTGCATATTTTGTGTATATAGCAATTCTGCATACATAGTTTTAGGTCATCATAGAAGTATCTACCTGCATGCAAATCGTAGAAACGAACACCAAGCAAAGAGAACAGAAATTCTCATGTATGTTTTAAACTAGTGCTAATAAGAGGAACTTTAAACAAAAACATGAGATGGATGATTACATCACCAGCTCACCTCCTTATCTCCTGCACAACGTCTGCTGTACTTCGTTGGTTCTCTTTTGAATTAAGTAGTTCCCGATTTTTTATTTTTTATTTTTTATTTTTTTTTAAATGAAGACAAGGTATGAGCCTTCAAGTGTAAATAGACAGAATATCTACTGATAAAAATAAGTTAAAACTCAAATAGATAGAAGCAGCTGAAATACCTGAGCATCTGGTGTAGCTACTTTTGTAAAGGAAAAGCTTGGATCCAGTGATATACGGCTACTTTTAAGAAGTCATGAGGCGTAGTTGATAAATAATCAAATTAATAGCAATACGGCTCCACCTTCCTTTATGTATTCTTTGGCTTTTCGACCATCCACAATGCCTATCACTCAACTTACAATTTGTTATAATATCATTTACAGCAAAAAAATCTAATTTAAACATCATCAGCTTCAAGTGAAAGAAGAAGATATTGCAGCTTTTATACACAAATTTATATGTAAGCAAGACTAACTATTGCAACTTTTACACGCCAACTATTGGGGAAGAAAGCCAACTCCCAATAAAAGACAAAAATAGAAAGCGAGTCATCCACCTCTTAATATCTACTCAGGTTTCCAGCGGAAGTTATTGGATGTTTTCAGCGAGAGCAGATTGGATATACCAATTCACTCAAAGAAGCTAGTTAGAAACCTGCAAAAAATGCATGAGATAAGCACTTGATTAGCAACTCTAATAAAGGAGCAATACAATTTTAAGCCATATATAGTTTCATCACCTATATTATGTTATTAATTACGCCAAATTGCTTGTCGGTTAAGGAATAATAAATAGCAATAATACAACCAACTAAAAAAGGTTGATGTGGATCATTATCAAAACAACGGTTTTGTTACCAATCAAGACATATGGAACCTTTTACCTTTATCAAATATGATTCCATTACACGTGAAGCAACCAAAGACCGCTTGTAGCCTGATGTATCTATCTTATCCAAATTGTTAATTTTCCAAAGCCTGTTTGATATTCATTACACTTATATCGTAGAATCTAAAAGAATAGTAAAAGAAACATTAAAATACCATAACGAAATGACAAGTGGAGTTAATGATTAATCATGTTAGAAATGGTAAAACTAACCTGGTGCATACTCCAACGTCAAAAAACTTTTGTGAATTTGTGATCCCAGATAACAAGCTAAAGAAGTCAACAAAGAAGTAAAGGTTCAGGTCTATAGTTATTTAATAGATCTAGCCTTTCTTCCGTATAGGAAAAAGTTACACCAAAAACGAGTTCTACATAGAGCCATTGAGAAAATAACTTATGATTTATTCAATACTAGTTTTAGGGAGGACTACAAAAGAAAATTAGAGATATCTCAAAAAAATTGGTTAAAAAGGTGCAATAACTCGAAGCCACCTTATGTTTCAAAAATCCCAACAGAATCTGTCTGCATTTTGGCCTTCATTTATGTAATTAATTCTCTACATAATCCGTGTTGAATAAGAAAAGAACAAGAGACAAGATCTCAATTGTGCCCTTGCATGGCGGAGTAATCAACTTAGGCAAAGACAATACTAACATTATGAAAAAAAAAAAGCCCAAAAAAAAAAGAATAAAGAAATGCTTGACTGCCAATTACTATTTATCCGTCAAAACATGCAAAATGTCATGGAAACAACGAATTATAAAACCATGAGGCTTAATCGATAAATAATTCACAATTGAAGTCCAATACGAACTCTGCCTTCTTTTGTATATTCTTTGGCTTTTCAACTATCCTCAATGCCTCTTTACTCGACTTAGAATTTGTTATATATCATTTACTGCAAAAAATCAAGTTTAAACATCATCAGTTTGAGGTGAAAGAAGAAGATATTGCAGCTTTTATACACTCAATTTTAATTATATGTAAGCCAAGCTTGACTATTCAATTTTATACACCAACTCTTGTGGAAAAAACCAACTCCCGATAAAAAACAAAAGTAAAAAGGCTGAGTCCACACTCTTACTGTCTACCTCATGTTCCACAAAGAAGATGAAAAGTTACCAGTGACTAGTATTGGGTATACACACAAATTCACCCTAAGAAACTAGTTAGAAACCACGGGAAATGCGTGAGTCAAGCACTTGATTAGGCAACTCTAATAAAGGGCCAGAATACAATTTTTAAGACATACTTGGTTTCCGATCAGCCAATACAGTGTCATGAATCAAGGTTTTCTGTACGAACACGAGCAATTTCGGAAACTCAAGATCCGGACGCTACCGACGTGCGATGGGTGCCATGCCGACCGGTTGACCGATATATATTTATTTGTTATTTTTTAAAAATAAAAATAAATTTAAAAACTAATTTAAAAATTCAAATATAAGATTTTTTGACATGTGCCGTGTCGGTTCGTGCCGTGCCAAAAACTGCCGGAACAGGCACGTGCCGTCCGGCACCGAAAACCATGTTATGAATACGCCAAATATGATTCTATTGCACGTAAAGCAATCAAAGAGCACTTGTAGGCTGATGAATCTATCTTATCAAATGTTTTATTTTTCAAGCCTGTTTGATATCGTTACACTATATCGTAGAACCTAAGATTGTAAAAGAAAATTAAATACCACAATGGAAATGACAAGTAGGAGATTATCGATTAGTCGTGTTGGAAATGGTAAAGCTAACCTGGTGCATACTCCAAGGTCAAAACTTTTGTAGATGTGTAATTCCAGATTAAGAAGTTAAGAATTCAAGAAAAAGTAATGGGTAAATCTGTAATTTTTTAGTACATCTAGCCTTTCTTCCATCTAAGAAAATTGCACCAAAACAAGTTCTTCATAGAGGAAACAATTTATATTTATCCAATAATAGTTTTAGCAACCAATAATAAGCACGCTGAATGATATTTACAGACCACTACATCAAAGAACATCTTATATCAAAAAAATATGACGTGGAAAAGTCATGGACCTCATCTTATTTATAAACGGTAACTATAAAAATGGTTAAATGCTTACGCAAATATGTGTCAAAAAGTTTATCGAGACTTGGCCCCTGAACTTTCACAACCACTTTTTCACCATTATGAGGATGGCTCGTGTGGCAATCTAAATACATCTACCAGCAAAGCATGTTATAAAACACTCGTAGTGGAAGGGCATCAAGATTAAAATTCATCAAGGTAATAGATCGTATTAAGATCACGAAGCATGATTTACTATTCTCTTGAATGCAAGGGCAAGGTATGGTATGAACATTGCTTATGCCTCTTTAATAAATTCTCAAAATCGAAATTGGACATATGTGATATGCAAATATAATTGGTATAATAGCAAATTTTCCCATTGGACTAGTACAAACAAAAGAATACAAAAAGGCATAGGCTTCTTTCATACAGAAAAAGAGTTCCACGTTTATATGCAAACGAAACAAGAAAATAACCAAACATGTATGTGGTTATTTACATCAGTACCCCAAGAAGAGAATGAGCAGTCAGTTAAACTTGCAACAAAAAACTTTTCATTATTTAGAAGTAGAACGAAGTTGGCACAAACTATAAAGCCATAAAATTAATAAAGCTAGGAGAAATGTGCAAGCAGAATATGTGTTCCAAAAGAAAACCTGACCAAGGCTAGCTGTAGCTAGTGGCCGATCAGTGGATTGCTTGAATAATACTTGAACAGGACAACCCAACTCATTATGTAGAAGCGCTCGCCTTTTTTAAGGTGAAAATGCTGACCACGTTCCTACCTTACATTAAGCAAGAAGGTATGCAGTTTAGCAACTACGAAGCTTGTGTTTAAGAGAACTTAATTTACGCCAAGAATATGTACAAGGCAAGCCACTTACATTTGCATCGTGAAATCATAGTCTTCTGATTGGATAACCATAGACTTAGGAATATCTAAACTAATTAGTACTTGCATAACAAAAATAAACTGAATACCAAGTTATAGAAAGTTTTCTACTGATAAAAAGAAAACAAACAATGAGAGCAAAAGGTAACAAGTAATAAGCACGTGCTTTATCATGTCGAACTTATTCAAGAAAATGGCTACATATTTTCTAAAGCGAAAACATTCACAAGCAATACTATAAACTCAAAGAAAACAAAAAAAGTTCTCCGCTTTGATTGAGTTTTTACCATATGTTTCGTTATAGAATTCAAAAAATTCAAGAATTATCAATATCTTGGACACATAAAGAGAAAAGAAAAACAAACTGCAATCTACCAATATAATGAAACGTGGAAAGAATCATGGAAAATTTGGCTGTCCCTATTTTAATTTTAATATTTCAACTAAGAGAGGTTGGAATGTCTATAATATGTACAACATAAACTTAAGATGTACAGGAAAGTGAAGATCAAGCAAATATGAAAGTACTGAGAGAAAACAAGATATAACGAGAGATATAAATGGAACGTATCGCACCTGTAGTTTCGCAAGCTCATGTACAAACTCTTTTCGAAATAGATCTGATCTTGTTGAAGACAATTGACCCAATTTGATTACTAATGCATGTCATACTCTTTATGCTAAAGACTAATATGACAAAAGCAAAAAATACTTGACCTTTGCACCCATTACGGTTGCTGAATGAGATAATGGAGAGGATGGAACCCGCAAATAAGTTAGGAATGAAACATGCATACACAGCTATTTGCTAGAGACACGTGATATTGTCAGGAATTAGGCATTGAGCTTCGAGCAGTATAATATTTTTTTCCTTCTTGGTAACAAGTAGGAAAGGCTATTTGCAATGGTTCCTTTCGCAATGAACTTACTGTATAACATGTAAGCTCCTAGCTTTACTTTTGTAATCAAATTTAGAATGAGCAATCCAAATTATTTCGCCTCTCAAAAGAAAACAACTGTCAACTCTTTTTGATGAAGTTTTGGGGAACGGGAGGCAGGAGACATGGACAGGAAAATAGCACGCACAATAAGGTGAGAGAGTTCTGATTATATATAGTATGCTCTATTATTAAAAGCTAACCTGTTTTATCTTCAAAAATCCATCAAGAATTGCCCATTGATGTAAAATAAGCACTCTCAAGCGTAAGAGGAAACAATTAGAAAGGCGATAATATCTAAGTTCCGAAGCAAGAATCATAGTCAAGCCATGGCCCACTGAATCCTTCATCTAGATGGCCGAAACTTACATTTCATCTGTGAAGGATTCTTTCTTCAGATTTCTGGACTTTCGAGTCTGGACTGGAGGATGAGCTGCTTTTCTTAACCAGGCTAAATCCGTTAATCAGCTGGTTTTGAAAAATTTATCAGTACAGGCACCATCAAATCAAATATCCAGAAACAAACCAAAATTCAGATAAATAAATTTGCAAGATGACTAGAAAGCTCTTAAGAAGCGATATATTCAAAATTCTTGAGGACTGGAATTTCATGAAACACAATAATTGTACATATCTTGCTAAATAAGCAACTACACATTGCTGTGTACTTTGAACTTCCAGTAGGAATGGCATAAATAATCAATCAGTTAACTTTAAAAGCATCAGCACCTACATGCTTTTACCTTTTACAAACAAATCAATTATACAAAAGTCGACATTTCCCACAAACATTAAATAGCTACTAATAGCATTCATTCCTATATATAAGGCAGATTAAATTTCAAAAATACAAAACAAAAACGAAGAAAGAACAAGATACTTAGATACTCCTCAAAGAATAAACCAATAATGAAGCTTAAAGCAAAGGATCCTACATCCTGCAAAACAGGCAATCAATTAGTTAAATCAGGAGAGAAAAGAAATATCTCGAAACAAATCAAAATTCAGATAAATAAATTGCAAGTTGATTAAAAGGCTCTTACAAGCGATACTTTCAAGATTCCCCCTTAAATGGCAACGTATGAAGAAACTTTCCTTGTACTTCTTCTATTCTTCCCTGAATATTAAGAGCTTCCTCCAATCCTTCGTTTGTGGCTTTTCATCCAAAAACACGTCAATCATTTTATCACAAAATTGGAACATTGTATATCCTTTTGCAACTTCGGCTTCATCTTGCTCATTACAGCTGGAAACACAAACCTCAGATCCTGCACAATCTAACGTATAATCATATTGTTATGTTTGTATAAAACAAACATTTAGTTGCACAAATATATAAGCCTTAGCATGCAATACGTCTATGCAGGATAAAAAGAAAGGAGCGCAACTCCATAGTTTTATCCGTAAGGATAATTAACCAATCTCCATATGGATGTAGAGTCTAGATTATGTGACGTAGAATATGTACTGTAAAGACAAAATGGAATACTTAGAATAAGATGCAAGCATTAATAGGAATATAACACTAACAACATACTATGATAAGAAACGAATTGCTATGGTCAGCGCCATAATGGTATTTATATGCAGCATTTTTCCATGCTAAGAAGCCATCATTTAAGAAAATAATACAAACAATAAGTTAACGGAAATAACCAACCTAAGAAAGTTAGAGATAAATGCTATCAAAGGCTACATTTGGCAATTAATCAAATTCTTGATTTAAACATTCAAACAGTCCCTGTTAAAAGAACATTGTCCAGCTCTTGCTCACTTCAGATTCCAAAAAAAAAAAAAAAAAAAAAAAAAAAAAAACGAGCAAAGTTTAACGAGCACCCTATTGCTAGTAGCTGGTGACTCTTTTCTTGTCAAAATTAAGTTATTCTCCTCCAGCAAATTTAAATGTACAATTTCCTTAAACAGAAATAATTTGCAAAGAAGCAGGGCATATATACACTTTAAATTTACAACTTGCTTATATTTCCCTCACTGAAATATCCAACTTTTTAATGCTTTGTAGAAGTTTATATCCACCAAGTCATTAGTGCAGCAAAATTGCCGTCAATTGGATCAGTCCCAAGCACAGATCCTATTAACAGATATTATTGGAGCTTTCGAAAACAGTTCAACTATCACTTCCAATAGATTTTCCACAAATCCCTTCAACTTATTCAACGTGAAGTTCAACTAAAATAACCATTTGCTCTAAGTTTAACTGAAAATATCCAAAAATACTAAAATATGAAAATGATAAACTCACCTAATAGCTTTTTTTTTTTTTTTTTTTGCATATATAAAAGTGAGAATGACCTCGCAATTTTTGGTAGTTGTGATGTTGTTGACGTGGCACAAACATATAGCCACCAAGGTCAATAGTTAAGACTGATGAATGGAATTTATTTTTGCAAAAAATCAAAAAAAAATACAGTAGTTAAAAAATTTATACAAATTCTACAAAGCTATTTATGTTTTATTTGAGATGAGGCCTTGTCCCAAAGTCTAACCTTTGACCTTCGAGTAACTAGAAATGTTTGGGCCAGGCTCATGCACCCAAAGACACCCCATTTAGCAATATGTTTTGCTTCTGCATTCCGGACTCGTAAACTATCTGGAAAGAAACCTCACTCCTTATTTTTTTTCTATTTCATTACATACCCCATTCCAGGCTCGAAACTAATCAGGAATGATTATAACTGACAGCAAAGTTCAGATCTTCATCTCAGAAAGTCCTATCCATAAAGCTATCAACTAAAGCTGAGTAACAATTGCAGCTACTCATTCCAAAATATCCTACACTATAGATTCCGTGCCCTTCACTTTGTCTATAGATATATACATATACATTCGAGAAAAAAAAAGTGGAAAATACGCATGCCTTCGACAAGAAAACAAATTTATTGATAGTTAGGAAGCTAGCTAAGTAGATTGAGTTGAACCAATTGACTGATTTTCTTGCTTTTCTAGGGGAACACAACTTGAAGGAGGTCCACAGATGCTCAACAACACTTGTTCACATAAGCTTTTTTAAGTCCAAACATGAACGAAGCACTAAACTGTACAACAACTATGAATTTATGAAGACACATGTTTCTATGACTTACCAGAAGAAAAACAAGACCTTGTAGAAAACCTATTAAGACCAATGCTAGCAACATTTGGAAACAGTAGACCTGTAAGAACATTACAAGGATCATAAGTGGTAGATACTTCAGTTGCCTACATAGAAAAAGAGAGCAGGTAAGAAGCATACCACAAAAATTGCTGATCTTGCAAATCGTAGAACAATAACTTAGCTTCGTAAGAGTGATTCCACTGCAAGAGAAGACGGATACAAGAATTTGAAGCATTTGAAAATGAAAGTAGGTTTTGAAATTTGTGTAATATGAGGATGGTAATTTTTAAGTTCGATAAGAAGTTAAAGTTGTCATAAGACCAATCCCCTTCTGTCTTTGAGATGAAGGAATATAATAGTATTTATAAACATTTCCATGTTTTTTAGTGAAGTTTTATATAAACCACTGACCTTAGTTTTATAAGGTTGAATAGGTTATAGATTTTATATTTGTGATGATTTGAATAGTCTTATAAAGTAGATGAACAATACTCATAGAGCGTGAAATGTTAAAAATACATTTTCATTAAGTTTGGGAGTTGGGCTGCACATAGTTCTACAAAAAGTAATAATAACGATAAAAAAAATAATTTTAAAATCACACATGATGCAATCAAGGTACTGTAAATATTTTTTACAAATGACGCTCTTCACATCAACAGTTTTCTACTTATGGGAGTGTCCGTGTTTATATGATTTTTTTTTCTTTTGAAAACCCATGTTTATATGATGAATGAGAGAAGCACTAGATTGCATTAACCATTTCCATTTGGTTTCTA
>MJHO01000731.1:0-15530 GCA_002076135.1 Xerophyta viscosa | reverse complement strand
CCGACACCAACTCACCAGACACCTGGCTCAATCCAGTAGAACTGTTGCGCACTCATCCAACCTATCGGGACTATTCAGGCTTATTGCACGCAACGTACCTATCACGTGTGGGAAGCACACATGTGCGTATCCGCTGCCGTGCTGAAGAGAGACGGCAGCAGCCGACGCTGGGACTTGAACTCGGGTGGTCACGGTTCATAAGCCGCGCTCCATCACGGTTCTTCAATGACCTTGATGTTCTTAAATTCTGGCAAAGTATTTCCTTTTCCTGTTGACTTCAGAAAGAAAATGACTACGCGAAAAATACATTACACATTACCATTGACTTACCTCAAGTCAATTGTGCAAAATATACGGCAAATTGTTGATAGGATATGGGTCGGTGTCATCCGTAGATTTATATGTTACGATAGTTATTTAAAAATATATTGATTATGGATAGAGTAGCCTTCGTCGAAGTTTTGAATTTATTTTTAAAAGCAAAAAAGAGAAAAAAGGGCAGATAATACTGCTATATATCATACACCGTCCACAGAGAAAAAAAAGACATCACCACCGTGCCTGGAGAAAATAGCCAGCAAAATAGGCAAGAAATAGTGGATTTCAATATATGGGAGAACCATCCCACGTTGTCGAAATATCAGATGACGCCGCCGGCGTATCAGCTTCTGCTAACGGCGATGCGCGAGCAGTGCAGGTGGAGCTCCTGAATAACATTAACAAACTAGCCGAGGTAAACTCACATGTCAACTATGTACGAAATTCATACAAAAGTTATATGCGATTTTTATTTTTTTTTATTTGTTGTTGCTCAAATTAACGTTTTCGAAATTTGAAAATAACTTGAGTGCAGAGAACATTTCAAAAAAAAAAAAGAAAAAAGGGTAAAATAATTTTATTATGCTGAATATTCAGGCGATCAATTTGCTATCGGAAAAGCTTGCCATCGCCGACAAGAAGTCTAAATTTGAGCCCAACACAATGAATCTCCGGACAGGAGATCCCGGGGTACTGATGGTAGTCGCAACACTGATAGCAACGATTACTTTCCAAGCAGCCCTAAATCCTCCGGGCGGCTTCATTCCGCCGAAGGACGACAACAACTCCATCACGCCAACGCCTTCGCTCGGCTTAGCTAGAGATAACTGGTTGACGGGGTCCACGGGGACGTCGGTGTTGGGTATTGAACTCGTAGGGTTTCTGCTGTTCGACGTGATCGCTTTCCTGGTGTCGCTGAGCATCATACTGCTGTTCATCTGTGTGGTTCCACGGAAGAAGAAGAAGTTCGCGAGGTTCTTGGCATGGATTATGTGGGTCGCCGTGGTCTCCACGGCAATAGCTCTCGCCTTCGCCGTCAAAGAAATTTTTCCTCACACCAGTTTTTCCATCCTCGTATTTGCTCTCATTGGGATCTTTGGGTTGTTCGTTCTTTGTCTTCTTCTACGATTCGTGCTGTATTTGATTCGGAAGATTGTGGCGAAGATAAAAACGTGTGGAGATCGACATGTAACTTCAACACCTGAGTCTGTTAAAAGCAACTGATTCATGATTTCTAGCAATGCATGTTTGAGTAATTTGACATGATATATGGCACTTAAATGTAATTTTGATGTTTAAAAACTGTTATCAAAATCTTAGGATATTCGATAACTATTTTTAAATATGCTTAAAAGTGTAGAATTCCAATCTACTTATCTAAAATATTTTTTTTTTGGAAAATTTTTGGATTTGTAGATCACATCAAAGTCCATAACTTTTTTCAAAATTATTTCAGGAACATATTCCGATATAACATCAATCAAATGAAATGCAAATCTTTCAAAAAATAGACCGAGGATGAGGTTAAACCGATCTGCTAAGTATGTAGAATTTTCGTAGAATAAGTCAACAGTCGAAACTGTTGGTCAAGTCGTAGAGCGAATGAATTCAACATGGTGTGGGAATTCCACATGGCGAGCAAAATGCGAAGCTGACTGTCCGACTCAAATTCGACTCAAAATCTTTGCTAGATCCCTTTTTCTCACAATAGCTGTAATGCAAATTAATCTCAAGCAACGCTTCTAAATAGACCTTAGCAGCTTTCTAGTATTGAGACAACAAAAGAGAACTTAGCAGCTTAAAGAGACATCTTGCAATCAAGATCACGGAGCCCGTCCTAGACCTTGGTAATTAGAGCCAAGTGATGGAGAATTGTACTCTTTTCCATTTAGTGAATTTCTTGTAGTTGGTCGCGTGAACGCTAATAATTTTACCACAGTTTCCCACGTAAAATTATTGGTGTTTCTTGTGTTGTATTTCAGTGTGCCTACTTTACTACTTACAAGTCGCTTTAAATGTTGAACACTTCTTGGTCAAGCAATGTCGCATTTGATCAATTAGCATTCTAGACTCAATTGAACAAGACAAAACTTAGCAACAAAGAAAGAACTCTTATAACCAAGATTGAAACCCTTTCTAGACCTTGGTCCATTGAGCGAAGTAAGAGAGAATTGTATTTTTTTATACTTAGTTAATTTTTTGTCGCTGGTCTTGTGAACTCCCGTTATTTTACCTCGGTTTGAACTAATATTTTTCACGCAAAAATATTGGTAGTTTGTTTGTTCTCTTACTTCACTTCTTACAAGTCACTTCAACCTTCGAACATTTATCAGCCTATCAAATTCACACTTTATCAGTCTATCAAATTCACACTTTATCAAATTATTGATGGGTGTTTGGTAACAGGTACAATGGATCAATTTCCTATATCTGCTTCACTTAGGAAAGAATTCATCCGTTGAAATGTCTATGCCTAATGAGATGTTTTACTAAGGCTCCTCCATACATAAGTTTCGATATTTTTACCAAACTTACTAAACTCGTACATAAAAATATTTATTAAAAAAGTTTTAAACTACAAAATTATTTAAAAAAGTTAAATACATAATTTTGTAGTTCAAATATTTTCAAAATAAATTAAATAATATATTTAATAAATAGATAAATATTATATATATATATTAATCATTTTATTAATATTTTTGTTAATTATTTTGACATATTATATATATATATATATATATATTAAAAAATATTTTAAATAAAAATTATATATTTTACTTTTCAAATAATTTTATATTTTAAAATATTTTAAAAATTGTAAATATAAAAGTTGTAGTGAGGTCGGTGTAACTATCGAAATTTATGTACGGAGTATTATAAAATTGGAGAAATTATGGATGGACCTTTTGACTTGGTAAAAATAAATTTTTAACCCCTCCAGATTTAATTTTTGATAATTACTTCCTATTTTTAAGTTTTTTTATTTTTTAACCCTAATAATTAACTCAATTATTTTTCTGACGAAAATACCCTTTCGATTTATTATTTCCTAATGAAATTTTAATATTTTTAATCTTCTTCTCCAACGTCTTCTTTTCGCTGCGCCGTCTTTCATAATTATCGTCCGCTGTGCCGTCTTCTACAGCCATCGCAATTGCAAATGTAATTTTTCTTTCATATTTTATTGTTTTTTATTTGTTAGTCATCGTCCGCCGCGCCGTCTTCCGTAGTCAACATAATTGTTTCATATTTTTCATATTTACATCACAGTGTTGGATAGTAGAAACAGAAGCGGAAAACAATGAGTTTCATCGTCGCGCCGGTCATCGAATTGTATCCCTAAATTAAAAAAAAAAATAGTTAAACGATTAAGGTAGTGTCAATTTTATATATAAAAAGACTAAAAAATAAGTAATTTTAAAATTAAAGTGTTATTAATTAAATTATAAAAATTAAAAGGGCTAAAAATAGCTTTTTCTAAAAAGAAGTACTTATTCATAATTTTTCGTATAGAATTTTTGCTAACAAAGTATGTATCTTATCCAAACTCTCTTCCCGCGTAGCGATGGAACTCACCACCTACTACTCCGCCCTCCAACGCCCGCCGGTGGCGATCCATCTCCACTGCCTGTACCTACGACCTACTCCGCCCAGAGCGTCCTCCTCCTCGTCTTCGTCGGCGGAGGTGCGCGTGTGCGTGAACCGTACGTGCGCGCGCCAGGGCTCTCGTGAAATACTAGACACTCTCTCCTCCCTGGCGCCTCCACGTGTCACAGTTTCATCGTGCGGCTGCCTCGGCCGCTGCGGCGCAGGGCCCAACCTCTCGCTGATTCCCCCTGGCGCCGTCGTTGGACACTGCGCCACCGCTGCGCGCGCCGCCAAGATCCTTGGTGAGATTTGTGGGCTCGAATCATTTGATGCCGAGACGAGCTTGCTGGCGCTGGCTCTACGAAAACGCGGGGAGGCTGAGTTGGAGAAGGGAAACGCAGCCGAAGCCGAGTCCTTGCTCACCCAGGTGATTAATTTTTCGTATATGATGATATTTATTCTTGATTATATATCACTAAGATAAGTAGGTTTTTTTTTTTTTTTTTTTTTGGGTGAACTTGAAACAGTTGATTTTTGGCTATTATGATGATTGTTATATGAATCTGGACAGCTTAGAGCATAAATTTGATGAAAAACTTCATGCTGGTTTAAACTATATTTGGTTGAAGTTTGTTGAATAGCTTGAGATGTAAGATTTTGTAGAACAAGCTTAATTCAAGTTATTAGCTGCTTCTATAAAATAGTTTGTTTAATAGTTAAATACTTAAATTTAATTTTAAATAGGCAGTTTATAGCGAGTATTCACTTGTATATAAAATAGCGCACAACCACCAGCTTGACAAACTAGATCCAGCTACAAGTTACGACCAAACATACCTTAAGCGCGTGCTAGATTGTACATGGCATGATATATAATACATATCGAAGTTCATATGCGTATACAGCATCTTACTTATGTTGGTTTTCTTTTAATAAGTTTGCATTTAATTAAGAATGCTTTTTATGACTTCTATTCTTTAAACATTATGTTATATTATTTTAGTTTCATTTTGTTTTGGACAGAATTATGTGTTGAAAGCTCATAAACCCATATCCAAATGGTAAAGATAACTATAGAAACATGGGTATCCTCAATTATCAAGACATTGCTAGAGAGATTTCATAAATATCTAGAAAACGTTTTGCTAGAATGATATGTTTCGATAGCTGGCTAACAAATTTATCATGTCTTGGACATTTCGTATTATAAATTATAGAAAGGTCTTAAGGCCGAAAACTACGATTATAGCCAATACGTTTGGGCATCATGCGAGAAAGCATTAAGCTTCCAACTTCCTCTTCCTCTCCAAATTACTACTACCATCCCTCTCTAAAATATTACTTGGATCTTACAACCACAATTCTACATATATTTCACTCCTAAAAGGAATTTTATACATGATTACAAGAACGTAACACATGATAGTAATTATCATTTGTTAGGCTTGGGAGTGCCGCACACTATCGAAAACTTTCCTACAATCAAACAAGTAGCTCGCATATACGTACTGCGTACATGAAAGGATTTTGAAACTCTGGAATGTCAAAAGTTACTAAAATCTGAAACTTTCAACACCAACGAACCACATTGGAATTTGTGGCATGTATTTTGTTAAGGAAATAGCAATTCTACAAAAAGTCTAGTATTTCAGTGAATTTGCATAAGAAGAGTGAAGGGAGGGTATATGCTTTGCTTAGGAATAGAATATTTGTTTTGATTCAGTTTTTTATGGTGCAGGCTATTGATCTCAAGCCTACTGGAGGTCTGCAATTTATGTACCGAAGCAGGTTTTATTTTCATATTTATCATTAAACATATATTCTAACTAGCTATGCTTGGCTTCATGAAAAATTAATTTTGTTCAAGCAACTGTGAGACCTATTGCTTCCTCTTTTCTCCGAAAATTTAAATGGATACAACAAGAAAATAATAATTATGCTAACTATTGACAAAATTTGTTTGTAGGTCTGCGGCATATTTAGCACTGGGGCATTATGTCAGTGCTCTTGAGGACGCAGAAGAAGCATCTCAAATATCTCCCAAGTATCTCAGGTAGGAACATCCTAGTTAGCCATTTGTTGTTCTAGCTCTAAAGGACTTTTGGTGGTTTTGTGAGGATAATATCAGATATGTACTTGAAAGTCTTCTCTTCTTCTTCTTCTTCTTCTTCTTCTCATTTAATGTAAGAATCCTGCCTTTCTGTTGCTCACGCTACTGGAATCATCTCAGTCATGAAATTGGAAGACTCATTATATTAGAGTGAAACTGGCAATCCAAATGTTCAGAAACATGTAGTATGCCTGCTTAATGACTTTAATGCCTGTTCTCTGCTTGTCATGTAGCAGTATCATATATGTTGGTCATTACGAAGTAAAAAAGGTTTTTCCTGTTCATGCATGTTCAATATTTTTATTTTTAAAACAAACAGAACATCTGTTGGTCAATGGATAATTTTATGTAATTCTTTATAAGTGATTGCCTCTCTCTCAAAAAAGATTTATTTGGAAGTGTTAGGTAGTCTTTATGCAAGATACTTTTTAGCTCAATTTTGTAAATGTCTGTTTTCCATTAAACTTGTTATTGTCATGTCTTTTATACATACAAAATAGGAGAACTAAAGACTGCTTCCTGAATATGAAAACACCATACCTACCAGATTTCTTGAACTAGCTCTTGCACTTAGATGAGACTTAAAATTTACTGTTGTGAAGGCGTATCTCTGCCAAGGTGATGCATTCCTTGCCATGGAGGAGTGGGATGCTGCAGAGAAAGCATTCTCCACAGCGCTGCTGATTGATCCATCAATTCGTCGATCAAAGTCATTTAAGGTCTATCAATATGATCTGCTATTTGTCTAACAGTTGATTTCTTGATTTCTAATTATCCTCTTTAGGACAATATTCATATTCCATAACTCTAACATAATCTTACTTTCTGCAGGCTCGAGTTGCGAAGCTTCAAGAGAAAATTGTAGCTCCTGGTGCTTCTTCATAAGTCATATCCTCTGGCATCAGATAAGGGGCAAAACGATTAATAGACTGGAGGAAAAGCTATCAGTTTGGATTTGGAAGTCTACTCGTGACTGATTTCTAAGTCCGATAGCTTAAGCTGTATATATATACTCAACTTGCCAACAGAATAATAACCCACGGGATGCAGTTCTGATTTAATGATCCTGCTTTCAAGCGGAAGTGGGGATTGGCGATGCAAAACCTTCACTGCTCTTTGTACATGGAAAAGAAGATTCCATAGTGATGTATGCGGAATGTTCTTCTGCAGGAGTGGAACATCTTTGTACGTTGATCATGTATAGTTGCTCAGAAGTCTGAATTGTCAGCCTGTCAATTTGTAAGATCAATGGTTTGTGACCAGGACATAGTGCTATTGCAGGCCTACCAGAATTAAAAAAATAACTCTCAGGATCCACAAGAAATATCGCATGTTTAGGAGCAGGCTCCGGAAAGGGAACGAGTAAAGTTTATCTAATTTACGCCATCATATCCTGCTTTTACAAGTGTTTCATTATCTATTCCAAGACTGTATATACTGTTAAGCATCGCGTGCTCCAACTTCAGAATTATTGTTTTAACTCTCATGGTGATTTGCTTGGCATTTTACACATACTGATATCAGTATGTAACCACGTACTGATATACTTGGGGTCTTTCTTCCAACTGGATTATTTCTTTTTGTATTCAGTATCACTTTAGCTATTTTTTTGTGAAATGATCACTTTTTATTTAAAATATATTATCCATATGAAATATTTTTTTTATAAAAAAAGTTAAAGTGGTGCTGTCACATAATACTGTTACATCAATACGGAAATTTTAGAATGAATTGTTGAGTTTAAAACTGTTTTACTTGTTTGTTAGACTAGTTAGTTTATTTGTTGAGTTGCCAGCTGTAAATTAGCTGTCATTTAGTTGTCAATTAAATGCCAACTTGGCTAGCTAACCCTATAAATATCCCACGGTTGTAATTTTTGTTTTTAATGGTAATACAAACAATTTTTACCAATTGTTCTTTTCTACTTCTCTTCTAAACAGAGCACTTCGTCACCATTGTTCTTGTTTTTCTTTTTATCTGATCGGTGGTTTCTTCAACTCGATTTCCATCCAATTCTCATGGTATCAGAGCAATCTTCACCAGACTCTGCTGTACAACAAATGGAATCACTCAATTCAACCTCACTATCAGAAGACTCTAACTCTCCATTCTTCATTCATCATAATGATAATCATAATTCAGTCTTCGTAACGCCAGTTCTTACTGGACTCAACTACAATACTTGGAGTCGATCGTTCTTGCTTGCTCTCTCTATCCGAAATAAAACTGGATTCATTGACGGAACAATTCAGACTCCCTCGAGATCAGATCCGTCGTACCCTATTTGGAGTCGTTGCAACAATCTGATTGTAGCATGGATCCTACGATCTGTGAGTCCATCAATTGCTTCAACCGTAATGTATATGGATTCTGCGAAACAGATTTGGGAGAAGTTCAAGGTCAGGTTCTCACAGCCTGATGACACTCGAATCTGCCAGCTCCATCACCTTCTAAATACCATTGAGCAAGGTAACAGATCTGTTGATGAATATTTTACTGAATTAACTGGAATATGGGAAGAATTACGAAATTACAGGCCTCTTCCCCATTGTTCTTGTGGCTCCTGTAATTCTGCTTGTTTTGATAAGTTTGTAGAAATTCAACAGAAAGATTATGTGTTCAAGTTCCTTAATGGACTCAATGGAAACTACTTCTTACTCAGATCACAGATTCTACTTCTTAAGCCTTTCCCTTCTTTAGATGAAGCATACAATATAGTCTTAAGAGATGAGTCGCAAAGATTACTTCGTCCCATAGATTCTCCTATTCTTGATTCTTCTGCATTGGCTGCAATTACTGATAAGAAAGGGAAAGGAAAGATGGATCTGATTTGCAGCTACGTCAAAGAAGGACATATGAAGGAGAGTTGTTATCGGTTGATAGGGTTTCCACCACATTTCAAGTTTACCAAGGATAAACGATCTCAGTCTCAGTTTCAGCCAGTTGTCAATCAAGTGGCTAGTTTTGGTGTGAGTTCTGCTGAAGAAAAGAAAGAGCATCCTGCTTCTGAGATGCAATTTTCCAGAGATCAAATTCTCCAATTGCTGAATCAGCTCCATATCATTGACACCAATTGTATGACTACTTCTCATCCTACTTCAGTTCAATCTAGCAACAACATCCCTGCTTTACCGTCTACTGAAACCAATCCTGTGCATTATAGCAATATGGCAGGTAACTCTTTCACATCACAATCATGTTCAATTCCCTGGATTATTGACACAGGTGCTACTGATCATATATCTAGTTCATTAGAACATTTCACCTCTTATAAACAAATTGAAAATTGTTATGTCCAGCTTCCTAATAAAATCAAAGTACAAGCCTCCCACATTGGTACTGTCCGTCTTAATAATCGTCTTATCTTGCACAATACTCTATTTGTTCCTAGCTTTTCTTTCAATCTGATATCTGTCAGCAAGTTGCTCTCCTCGAAAAATATTTGTCTAATCTTTCTTTACAACTCTTGCCTTATCCAGGACTTGTCAACTTGGAGAACGATTGGTCTTGCCAAGAATAAATGTGGGCTATATCTTCTGCAGCCTTCATATAGCAATCAATCCAAAGTTGACAAGATCTCTGTTGCTGCAAGGTCTTCTGTTGTTCATAATATTCCTTTTCCATGTAACCCGAATAGCTTTGTGTCTTTAGGGAAAACATGTGCTTCAAATAATTCTAACATTTGGCATTATCGCCTTGGGCATGTATCTCTGGATAGGTTGCAGTTGATTCATAAAATTGATCCTGTTGTAAATGCCTTGCCATTTCCTGATTGTTTTGTGTGTCCATTAGCTAAACAACGGCGTAGCTCTTTTCCTTTTCATGTTAAAACTACTACACATGTTCTTGAATTATTGCATATGGATATTTGGGGTCTTTGTGCATCTGCTACCTTGAATGGTCATCGGTTCTTCTTAACGATAGTTGATGATTTTAGTAGAGCTACCTCGGTGTACTTGATGTGCCATAAATCTGAAGTAGCTTCTCTTGTTTCACACTTCGATAACCTTGTTTAAACCCAATTTGGACAAAATATCAATGTATCCGTACGGATAATGGCCCGGAGTTCGCCTTAAATGATTTCTAATAGTGCAAAGGGCATTATACATCAATGTTCTGGTGTTGAAACACCACAACAAAATGGTATTGTTGAACGCAAACATCACAATCTGCTAGCAGTTGCTAGAGCCTTACCTTTTCAATCTTCACTTCCAATTCGTTTTTGGGGAGAAGCAATTCTTACTGCCACATATTTGATTAATAGAACTCCCACTCCTATCTTAAATGGCAAGACCCCTTTTGAAGTGTTGTATCGCAAGGCTCCTTCATTTTCTCATCTTCGAGTTTTTGGCTCACTTTGCTTCTCCTCCACCTTACAACGGGATCGAAAGAAATTTCACCCTCGAGCACATCCTTGTGCATTTCTTGGCTATCCAAATGGTGTTAAGGGATACAAGCTATATGATTTGTACACAAATAAAATAATAATATCCAGAGATGTACAATTTTATGAGCACATTTTTCCTTTTAGGCATAAGTCTATTCTAACCGCATTTCCTAGTACAGATTCATCCTTGTCTCAATTCTCTTCAATAATTCCTGATTACGATATTCATTTTGATGCTCCACCTACCACAAATACCACTCCTACTGGCTCCTCCTTTTCACTTGATCACGTAGAAGAATCACCATCCGTTCCTGATATTGTTGTCTCCTCATCTCCTGGTTCTGTAGATGCCGATGCTTCTGTCGTTCCTCCGAGACGTAGTACTCGTTCTAAACGCCTTCCTTCTTATCTCACAGATTATCACCATGCTTTATCTACCAACAGAACACCATCTTCTTCTGCATCATGGTCATCTGTACCATTGTATCCAATTCAGCAGCATATTTCATATGATCGACTATCTCCAGGGTACAAGTCCTTTGTACTTTCTTTATCTTCACACTCTGAGCCAAAGTTTTATCACGAAGCAGTGACATCTGAGGCTTGGCGTCAAGCCATGCAAGAGGAAATTGATGCTTTGGTAACAAACAATACTTGGGTAGTTGTTCCTTTACCTGAAAATAGACGTGCAATTGGGTGTAAGTGGGTCTACAAGTTGAAATTTAAGGCAGATGGAACTATAGATAGATACAAGGCAAGGCTTGTGGCTAAAGGTTTTAGCCAACGTGAAGGTTTTGACTACAATGAGACCTTTAGACCAGTTGTTAGACACACTACAGTGAGGTTATTTTTTGCCTTATCTGCTGTTTTCAGGTGGCACATACATCAATTAGACATTCATAATGCCTTATTAAATGGGGACCTCGAGGAAGAGGTATTCATGGAGTTACCACAAGGTTTCAAACCTAAGGGGGAATGTGAGCCTCATAGATGAATGGTTTGTAAGCTTCAACAATCCCTTTGTGGGTTGAAACAAGAATCTCGTCAGTGGATTGCCAAATTAACGCAATGTCTTATCCAGTTTGGCTTTGTTCAATCACGATCTGATTACTCGTTGTTTACTAAAGGAAAGGATGATGATTTTATGGTTCTACTGGTATATGTTGATGACATGGCTGTGGCTAGCAAAAGTTTGAGTGCTATTACTGCATTTTAGCTTTCCTGCATACTTGTTTCAAGGTTAAAGACCTTGGTGACTTGAAATATTTCATTGGCCTAGAAGTTGCTCGTTCACGTTCAGGAAATGCATATTTGTCAAATAAAGTTTGCTGTTGATTTGCTTAGTGATAGTGGGTTGCTTGTTGGAAAGCCTAATTCCATTCCTATGACAACCAGTCATGGTCTTGGTCAAATAGAGGAAGACATACTTCCAGATCCTTCTTACTTTAGACAAGTTGTGGGTAAGCTTTTATATCTCTCTATTACCAAACCTGACTTTGCCTATGCTGTTCACGTTCTCAGTCAGTTTATGGCTAAGCCAGCTAAGGTTCACTTGGATGCTTTACATAAGGTCCTGCATTATATCAAAACTGCTCCCGGACAAAGTCTCTTCTTTCCTTTGTTCTGAATTGTAGCTGACTGCATATAATGATAGTGATTGGGGTGGTTGTGTTGATACAAGACGATCTACCACTGGTTTTTGTGTATTCATGGGTGATTCTTTGATTAGTTGGAAGGCCAAAAAGCAAACTACTGTTGCACGGAGCTCAGGTGAAGCTGATTATAGGGCTCTAGCTACTACTACTTGTGAAGTATTATTGTTGCTGTCATTGTTGAAGAGTTTAGGAATTAATCATACCCAACCAGTAGACCTTTATTGTGATAATCAGTCTGCCTCTTCATATCACTCGCAACCCTGTTTTCCATGAACGAACTAAGCCACTTGGAGTTAGATTTGCATTTTGTTCGGGACAAAGTGTTAGATAGGACTATGTGAGCTCAGTTTGTGTCTTCTACACATGAATTGGCATACATGTTTACTAAGGCTCTTTCTGCTGTTCCGCATGCTACTTGGCAAGATGAGCATTTTGAACATTAATGCTGCCCATCTTGATGGGAAGTGTTGAGTTTAAAACTGTTTTACTTGTTTATTAGACTAGTTAGTATATTTGTTGAATTGCCAGCTGTAAATTAGCTGTCACTTAGTTGTCAATTAGATGCCAACTTGGCTAGCTAACCCTATAAATATCCCACGGTTGGATGTTTTAGATTGATTGTAATACAAACAATTTTTAACCAATTGGTTCTTTTCTACTTCTCTCTAAACAAGGCACTTCGTCACCAATTGTTCTTTGTTTTTCTTTTTATCTGATCGGGTGGTTTCCTTCAACCGAATTCCATCTCAATTCTCAATGAATTACAACCACGAAGGATAATATTTTTATTTCAAACGCTTATCAATTATCTGCTACGTTGAACTAAATTAAAGCATCAGGTCGGTGATACTCTTCACAGTACGCTGAATGCTGCGCCATAATTTTTGGGATTTACAGATTTTATTTTCGAAAATTCAACTTTGCATAAATTAGATAGCATGTCGGTATATCATCGAAGGTGCTTTATACGGAATTGGGGATAGGAAATGAGGGCAGGGGATTTGAGTTCACTTAAGAGGAGGCATACTTTCATTCTGCTGCTGATGCCCATCGAAACCTTTTCGAGAAAACAGCAGGGGTATTACAGCCCAACCTCCGGCGACAAAGAGAATATGAGAATAATATTTTTCTTTATTTTCTGAATCAGATGATTGCCAAAAAGCCCAATATATGTCTAAGAAACAAAAGAAAAATATCTAAATAAAACTGAATAGCAAATGAGTCATGAAAGTTTAACTGAAATAGGTAAATGGTAATTTTAAAAAAGGAGCAGTACCTTGGGACTTAATATCACAAAGAGCATGAAGATCGAAGAGAAATGGTGCTAAAGAATCCGTCTACAAAATTTATATTATTATAAATTTATAATATTATATTAAAAAAATTTTATTTTTAATTTTTTAATTTTTAATATACAAATATTATATTATTAGATTTGTGTACGGTGCGGTAGGATTACTAGCATTTTTAATTATTAATTTTCCAGCATACAGAGGTTGTACTCTAAGTAACTGGCCAAAATGTGGACTTTGTGGCCTCATCTCCATTTAAAGATGCGCCAAAATGTGTCTACTGAGCATTCATAGTGATTGTCCCGACATGGGAATTCAATTGGTGAGATAGTAATTTATAAAATGTCACCACAAATTTGAACCCTGCTCCGTAATGCTTAATAATTTTTTTTCCGAATTTCTATGAGATCATTATAAAGGTTTGTGTCTATACTTAGCAATATTGAGGAGCAACATACATCCATAATTTTACTTCGTAAAAACACATTTGCAGATGTCTAGTTTAGCGTTCGTTTGACGAATCCGCCTCCAGCTGAACACCAATTGTGCAATGTCTGTACAAAAGTTGATACACGTATATGGTTGAGCATACTGCATTTTTCTCTTGTTCACTCAAAAACTCATCTAGCCTTCATCTAGAGTTCCAACATGATTGACCGGAAATTGAACATGACAGTACTCCTTTCCGTCCAGAATTTGCTGAGATTCGAATCTATGATCTATCTTTTCTAAGAGAGAGGCTATGGTCGCATCTCAGCATCCGGTCCCGCTATCTGTATAGAATGGCATCTTAAGCACAGCTAACAATATATAACACAAATGATGAGAGCAGTCAAAGATGATGGTTGCATGCTCCAACATAATTGCCATTCTGTAAGAAAAGGCATAATATGAGTGAAGCGGGAAATATATTCAGCTTTTTTACTAAATTAAACTGAATTAATGTTAATATGAATAACATTCCTACCATTTTTTTTAAGCATATGAATTGAAACTTTCAACAAGCATCAGTATTCCTTCTTTATAATGGCATTTCACAGAGAAAAAGCATTTAGCAATTAATTAAGTTAAAAACATTTGGAGTTAAAATCAAGAGTTTATATCGCTCCAAATCACTTAGGAAAGTAAGAACTTTTAGGTAGACCAAAATACAGTATCTGACGGAATTGTTCTTTTTAATGACCGATCTCGCTTTAATATGTATATAAGAATCAATCGACCGTTATAGATAGGATTTCGGTCTACTAATACGTTAAGGAAACTAGCGGTTAGACTGCGAACAAAGGCTTAAAGCTCATCAACAAGAAGACAATCCAACACTTAAGAAGGTGAACTCCAAAACTTGTAAAATCACTTACAACAGCAGTTTGCTGCAATTAACAATCTGTCATCTGGTCCAACTGAAATTGAACTATCAAATAAAAGAACGAGAAGAAAAGATAGACAAACCATACGTGTGGCATAATAGTAAATAGTTCCGCTAGGTGGGTAAGGTCTCGAGTTCGAGCCCTCCAACCGTTCGTTTGGGAAAGGGTGACTTATCTTAATTTGAACTATATCGTCTAATTGTTGGCTGCTGATAGAGTAGTTGAATATCAAATTAAAAAATAAAAAGACAGGACAATGGAGCACAAAGACAATGAGATCATGTGATCTACTAGTAAAAACACTAGAAAAAATATAACATCTATGCACATGACTGGCTTTTAGGTGCACCTTTGCTGACGATAAGAATAAACTGCCAGAATTGTTAAAAAGATTGGGGGACTTGCATATCAGCCTCTCTATTATTCCTAGTTTACGGATCAGCCCCTCTATTTTTAGCCATTAATTTTATATATCCTAAAATATTTATTTAAAAATATTTTTATAAATACTTTGAATATAAAATTATAAATCAAATTAAAATCTACAATTTTTATGTTAAACTTTTTTCAAAAAAAAAACATGTAAATAAGTGTTATAAGGTTTTAAAGTTCTAACGGATTACTAGATAATCCGCTAAGAATTTAAATATTATAATATCTATTAAAAATTATTTTTTGTAAAAATTTTCAATATCAAAGTTGTAAATCTCATGAAAGGCTTATCGACTACTTAAAGAAAAAATCCCAAGTCAAGAAAGCAAAGGGTAGTTATACTGTCTCACATTGTAGGTCACAGTGAGAAGTTTGCAG
>MJHO01000730.1:0-15695 GCA_002076135.1 Xerophyta viscosa | reverse complement strand
GATATGTGTTGCGCGTGCGGATTGCATTGGCATATAGAGGTTTAATATGCAGGACTTCTATTTATATGCATGTTTGCATCTGCATGTATGTCTTTTGGTGCTTGTATGCGTTTGGTGTGTGGCCGCAGCACTGGTGGTTGCCTTTGCAAGGGTGGGTCACTCGCTGAGTATATTTTATATACTCACTCCCTTCTTCTTTCCCTTAGTTCTTTGCAGTGCTTGCCGACGATCGTAGAGCGACCACGGGGTACACAAGATAGTTTTGGGTTTAAATATGTAATAATTTTTATAGTTTCCGCTGTACAAATTTAATGAACCTGTAAATCTAGTGTATTATTGAGAATTGGAAGTACTAGCTAATAACGTCTTGTGTTTTAGATGTTTATTATTCAAAAAAAAACCCTCTATATTCTATTTTCGTGACCCCCGGGGTGCGGGGCGTCACAATTTTCATCTTCAGTTGGTTGAGAAGGTGGCGTGATAGTCGAAGGTGTAAATGCTGGAGACAAGAGGAATCAAAGGGTTTGGCCGAAAACACGCGGATTCGGCCGAGAAGTTCACCAGTGTTTTTCTCTGCCGACGATACGGTTTTGTGCTCGGTAACGTCACTGGAGCGGGACATGTGCACGAGAGATATACACATCGCTAACGGCGATCCATCTCTTCAATGCACGTGGCCGGCGAACGGCCGACGCTTCGCCGCAAATGCACGCAAGAAGAAAATCAAACGTTTCCATGTATTATGCGAAAAATCCACTAAGCTAATTTTTTGGCAAAACCATCCCTGGCTATTAAAAGCTTCAGCCCACCAACTCGACTTTGGCAAAACTAGCCCCTGCAGTACAAAAATTCGATTTTCGCGATCAGTCTTATTTGCGTGTGACCCATTAGGTTCAGTACCATGCCAGTAGTGAATAAATAGTTAATTTAATCAAATAACAATTATATTTATCAAAAGATTATGCTTGACGTCTAGTAATATGCCATGACCACCTGTGTGGTATGAATATCCACTTCATCGTTGAAACCTTTCATCCGATTAGTTATGATGTCCTATAATCCTTCCATTTTTTCTAACATTCCTAACGAGCTTAGAGTATTGATATCAGTTAAATTCTAAATCTGCTCAAACATATATTTTAGTCTTAATAGATTAGCACTATTGTGACATTAAGAACTCTTTTTAATTTACATCGTACATCGGCCAAGGATTTTCTGAGCTAGTTCTATACTAAAAAAGCATAGGATGTTCTCCTCTTTAATAGGAGGTGACTGATTCTATATCGGTTCTCATCTATCTTCATGTGCGAATATCTATACCCAAACGGCACTTGTGTACAACTGAGTCATAGCTAGATACACATTAAAGTAAAAATATTCTACATATAAGATACTATGGCTACATCAAGTCAAAGGACTAAGGCACGACTATCACGCCAAATAATCACCATTAATAAATTTCATTGGTGTTCCTTGAGCGAGACAATTCAACGAACTCATTCATTTAATTAGCATCTACGCACTTACTTCAGTATCAACTACACATATAGTAATGAGATCACTACACTCATCATATGAGACAGAAATATTAGTAATGAGATATTATGTCTTATTATTATAATCCACTATCATGATTCTAAATTTATTGCCCTTATCCATGGGGTTTATCACATGCGTTCATAAAGACACACAAAATATGATGATGTGAAAATAACAAATAACCATAATTAAACAAACAAATAAACAAAAATATATTTATAATCAAATGTATATTTGCCAATATATTAAATATAATTAACTTTAAGGATATCTACTCTTTCAATTTGTAGGTTGAAGTTTTTGTGAAGATACATCACAAGAAAATGGTAGAAATTGGATCCTTATGCATAAGTTCTGTCGTAAGTAAAGTTCTCGGAATACCTCGATTTTATATTTGGAAGCTTGATTGTAGCTTGCGCTAGTGCTCACGTTCGTTAGTGTAACTTCGGCAAGCTGCGTCGATCTCTTAAGTATGTAAGGTGGCTATTAGACTCGAATTCTCTTGCTATACTTTCAAAGGTCTTCTACTATTTCATTAGTGGCTTTGTTCTTGTGGAGCTTGGTTGTTGACGACCTTCCTCCGGATGGGAGAAAGAGGTTTGGAGTCGCCACCTAATTTTTATGGAAAATTAGAAAACCGAGATAAAGTTAGAGATTATTTGGGTTCGTCGTCGGTTACGTGTGGGGAAGACGGAACACCCCCACAGCGCCCCACCGAAGAGGGTACTCTTAACTAAGTGATTTAAACTTATTTAAAATAAAATGCTTTTCCTATTCCTACTTAAAAAAATATTATAAAATATCGCTAAAGTGCAAGAATCGGTTAAACTGCCTCATCCTGACTTTAATAATATTGATAAAATCTAAGTATCGAAGTCCTATATCATGTCCTTTTATTTCTTGGTGTGTGTGAAAATATTTATTTATTAAAGTTGGGCTCAGCGCGTTTCTATTTCCTCTTCATGGCCCCCATTTAAGATATTTAGACATGTAAAGTTCGGATAAACCATCTCTCTTTAATCTCAGAGCTTAGTTAACCACCTTGCTCTAGTTTTAACTTTTTTAGAGAAATTTTAGATAAGGCATAAAGATCGGTTAAACCGCCTCACTCTAGCCTATACTTTTGTTTAAACTTTAACAAAAACTTTTATTCTTGAAAATGTTTAGAGTTTGGAAAAGCTTAGGCGTAAAAATCGGTTAAACAGCCTCACTCTATCCTTAACTTTTATTAACCTTTAAAAATCTTTTGTTCTTAAAAATGTTAAAGGAAATCTAGCTAAGGCATAAAAATCGGTTAAATCGCCTCACTCTAGCAGTAACTTTTATTAAAATTTAAACCCTTCTTCTTTGTTCTTGAAAATAACTTAATTCTTAATTTCTTGAATTAAAACTTAATAAAAATGATAAATTGAATTTAAATCTAAAATTGGTTGTTTGGGTCCTAAATGACTCAGTTTGTAGCAAGTTGGCTCGGTCAAAACTGAAAATGGCTCGATCAAAATGTGATTTGGCTTGATTTTAGTCAATTGTTGCCTCGTCTTGATATTGATATGGTCATCGGGTGGAATTAGAAATTGGTTAGTGCAGGTTGAAATGAGCCGGTTGTCGGAGAGCGAAACTGGCTCGGTCGCTTTGAGCCCGATTAGAACGCGCGAGATCGGACGCGGATCTAGTATTAGGTTTAGATATGCTCGAGTCGAGCGCGCTTGTTTTGGAAACGAGCTCGATCACGTTTGGACTGGACTCGGAAGCAAGGGTTCTTAAATGACTCAGGGCAAGATGGTTCGCATTCACTAAGTCCAGCCGGTCCCGCGTGCAACATCTGGCGGCGGAATGGGCCGGGCGGTGAAGGCCGGCGTGTTGCGTAAAACGAAGTCACCGGAGGTTTTCGATAAGTACCTACACACGTTGATGATGTCTATAATTGGACTTTGGCTTCTACTGTGTAATGAGATGTGAATTTTCGGCTTAAAAAATGTTTTTAATTTTTCCGCCGGCGTGGCTGCAGCCGGGCGAGGCCATGACGGCGAAATGAGAGAGGCGAGAAGATTCAAAACGGTTTTCGAAGCACTTACTGAGATTGCTAGTGGTAACGAGGACCGAAAGATGAAGTTAACTCTGGCGGATAGCCGGCGAGCTCCGCGAAGCTTCTTCGATTAGCTTGGTAGCATCTCCAGAGGTCGGCGGTGAGGTTTGCGTGTTCCGATGGAGTCTTGCACGGCTCCAATTCCTCTTTCGAAGCGGCCTCTTCTTCGCGGCTTTCTTCTCGGGGAATTTCCTCCTCCTCCGTCCGCCCAGCAAGCGCTTTACAGTCGAAGACGGCTTACGCCTGGTCTCTTTAGCTCGGCAAGGTCCCGATTTCTCTCCCGAGCCCTACTCCCTTTTATTGAATTTTTCGGTGATCTTATACGCCTCCCGCGGCCAGGCGAAGTGCAGCGGTTCGCGAAGGTGATACGACGGACGTTGGAAACGCTTCGCGGTCGTGCGCGACGATTCGCGGGGAGGCGAACGGTCGACGACCGCGAGCGGCGCGCACGGCGCTCGCGCTCCCCTCTGCCGAAATTTGATTTTTACTCGTATTACGCAAAAAAAATCCTCTTCTTTACGAAATTGCTAAATCGGCCCTCAAAGGAATTTGCATTCTTCGAACTTGCATTATCATATTTGGCATCATAGTACGAAATTTAATAATAAAAATTCGTTTCGTTGATGCACGTCCCATGTTCGTTCCATAAAATTCTCAAGCCAAAATCCTTATCCGTTGTCTCAAATGGAGCCAAAAAATAAAATTTGAACGAGTTTAAAATTTTTAGAAATTGTCAAATTTAAGGCTTTTTATTTTAACAAAACTTATTGACCCGGACAAAATGAGGTGTTAACAGTTGCCCCTCTTTGTCTAATTATTTGAAGAAGAGTTGGATAAAGATAAACAGATACCGTATTTTGTCCGGTAAAGCGTGGAAAAGGTAGTGGCTCCTTCTGGAAGTGATGATCCGCCTGGATCATGATTTGACGCATGAGATAAGAGCATGAACCCCTTCAATCATGTCTTAGGATTGTAAAGCAGCGGTCCCTTTGGACCATGTTTTGAGATTGAGATAAGGTCGTGAACACCTTGGATCAAGCCCTTGAAGAAAGCAGTAACTGCTCTGGACTATGCTAAGTGATAAGTGATAGGGTCATGAACCTCTTAGATCATGCCTGAAAGAAAGCAGTGGCCGTCCTAGACCATGCTAAGAGATAAGTGATAAGGTCATGAACCTCTTGGATCATGCCTGGAAGAAAGCAGTGGCCTCCTTGGACCATGCTAGGATAAGCGATAAGGTTATGAACCTCCTAGATCATGGCTGAGAGAAAGCAGTGGCCACCCTGGACCATGCTAAGATAAGCGATAAGGTCATGAACCTCCAAGATCATGCCTTCGGATAAAGCAGTGGCCGCCCTGGACCTTGCTAAGATAAGAGATAAGATCATGAACACCTTGAATCATATCTTAAGATAAAGCAATGGTCACCTTGGACCATACCCTGGACTTGAGATAAGGTCATGAACCGCTTGGATCATGCCTAGAGAAAAGCAGTGGCCACCCTAGACCATGCTAAGAGATGTACGATAAAGTCATGAACCTCTTGGATCATGATTGGGACTACAAAAAGGTCATGAACCACTTGGATCATGCCTGTGAGATGGAAAAAAGGTCATGAACTGCTTGGATCATTCCTGGGAGCCGAAATGAGGTCATGAACTGCTTGTATCATGCCTGGAATAAAGCAGTGGCCGCACTGGACTGCGCTAAGCGATAAGGTCAGGAACCTCCTGGATCATGCCTGGAAGAAAGCGGGAAGTCATAGGTCCGCTCTGGGAAGTTTACATATTGCTAAAGAGAATAAAGCATAAGGTCTAGGAAGAGGAACAGGTCCATGGAAATGTGCATCTGGGAATGGATACAAAGCAGTGGTCGCCTTGGACCATGCTAGGATAAATGATAAGGTCATAAACCTCCTGGATCATGCCTAGAAAAAAGCAGTGGCCACCTTGGACCATACCAAGAGATAAGTGATAAGGTCATGAACCTTTTGGATCATGCCTTCGGATAACCGGCGAAATGAGGTTACCGTGTGAATCGATATGCTACAGTAATATTTCTTAGTCGATATGTTCTTTGTAACTTTTTTTCTTCTTTATATTTATTGTTCTCTATTATGTTTATGAAGAGTAATATCAAATGAAAGCTAATCTGGATCATATGCGCTGAATAAGCTAAGCAGTGGCACTCAATGGACTGGGTCTGTGCTAGAGATTTGTTAGCGATTAAGTTCCCGTATATTTATCAACTATCTTGTGAATCATACACACGAGCTGAAATAAGGTCATTGAAAGCTTGATCATGGCCTGGGATGATCAATAAGTCATCGAGCGCTTGGATCAGTGCCTTAGAGATTGGACTAAAACATAATAAGGTTGAACTGCTTCGAGATATCACTTGCTTGTTCAGAGAAGTGGATAAGAGCAATGGTTGAAGAGGCCATACTCAAAATATACTAGACACGCTATAGAGCAATAAAAGGACGATAATTGAGACACCCGTACAAAAAGATCTAAGGGATAAGATAACAAGCATATTTGTTTGACCTTCCGCCGACTGAGTGATGATTCAGGACACAATGTTTGGACAACAAGTTTGCACCACACCTTCCATTGGGTTCTCGCAACATGAACAGGTTGAATGGAATTCAGCAAGGATGCATGTTAGGGTTGGCATAGCAATGAAGATGTAGTTATAGATCGAAGGAGCAACTCGTAATTTGGGGAGCAATTCTGAGGAGCATCTCATAATTTGGAGCGATATTGGAGCAACCAAAAGGAGCTTCTTTTGGCTAAATTGTAAATTCGAGGAGCATCTCGGAGCCAATAAACAAGCCCGAGGAGCTTCTCTTGACTTGGAAATTAAGTCTGAGGAGCATCTCACGACTTGGAGCGTATTTGAGAAAAGCATCTTTAGATAAAAGCGGATCTAGGAGCATCTCGAAACTTGTGAGTTTGGAGTTGATGAAGTTGATGTTTACCCTTTCCTGGGGTGAGTGGATGATGAAGTGGACCTTACCCTACCTTGGGGTGAACGGATGATGTTCTTGACCTTCCCTACCTTAGGGTGAGCGGATGACGATGACTTTATCCTACCTTGGGGTGAGCGGATGATGATCTTGATTTTACCCTACCTTAGGGTGAGCAGATAATGATAACCCTACCATGGGGTAAGCGGATGATGATCCTACTTTGCGCTAAGTGGATGATAACCCTACCTTGACATGAATAGACTGTACCATTGGGTTGAGTAAATGATGATGAAGTATTTAGATATCCCTTGATTTGTCTGTTGACCTTGATATTCCTTGATCCTTGCGCTGGTTGCTTTAGTTAACTTCTCAATTCATTTTCTCTAAAAATAACAATGTTTGAATGAAATTGGTTCCTCAGCTTAAATCGTCATTGAGAAACTGCCCCTGTTTGAATTCTTCTTGTGATTTGGAGCGTACACCTGGTAGATAGTAGACACTTCTTGAATTCTGCTGTTGTCTTTTGCCCTTCCTTGATCATTGTATTCGTTGTTTTGGGAAGCCTTCAGTGATTTTCCTACTTTCTTTTTCCAGAAAGAGTCCATGCTTGGATGATGCTGCTTTGACGATTGCCCCTGTTCAAATTTTCTTCAGCGATTCCTATGTTTTGCCTAAGTATGATCCAAATTTCGCTAGAAAACTTGCCCCATTTTATGTTTCAGAATATTTTTTCCCAGTTTGATTCAACTTTTTGATAGAAAAATTGCCCCAATTTGAACTCCAGATTTTTCTACTTGTGCCAATTTTTTTTGTGCTTGGATCTTCTTATGAAATTGCTCTTTCTTGTTGTGCTTATCTGTTCTCTTCTTGCTTTTCTCACGCGAAATCCTTGTTTTCGTCTACCACATGTCGAAACGTGCGTCGCCTATGCAGTTATCTTGGTTCTTTTCGTTAAAGGAAAATTTTTTATCTGAACCTCTACAATTGGAAGTATGTATTTTGAAATAAAATCTTTTCCAATAAAAAAATGCCTCTTCTTGAGTATAGTTTCTTGAAAAGTGGAGCTAAGTAAAAGAAAATCTTGTTTGATTAGAAAAATAGAATTTTGCAGATTCTACAGAGTATAATTCTCAAGATATATGTTCTTTAGTTCAAAATAATAAAAAAAAAAGTTTTACAACTTAAGCCCTAACTAGTTTTGCCTAGGCCGCCCTTTCGGGTTTTCAACCTAGCGGGCAATTTTCTGAGTATCAAAAAATTCATATTGCTTTCCTCTTTTCTTTTTCTTTATTCCTGAATTTCTTCGTAAGTTCTGAGCTCCTAGACCAGCTGTGCCTTATTGCCTTGAACAAGACTTTCAAACCTTCTAGTGGAAGTACCTGTGTATTGTTACATTTTAGCTCAACTGATAGAAAGGTCTTATGTGGTAACCTCTTGATAGTTGGTGTTGACACCTCATTTTGTCCGGGTCAATAAGTTTTGTTAAGATAAAAAGGTTTAAATTTGAAAATTTCTAAAAATTTTAAACTCGTTCAAGTTTTGTTTTTGGCTCCGTTTGAGACAATGGATAAGTATTTTTGGCTTGAATATTTTAGAGAACGAATATGGGACGTGCACGAACGAAATGAATTTTTTATATAAATTTTATACGTGAAGGGTTAGATTTGCCAAATATCATAATGCAAGTCCGAAGATTGCAAATTCGTTTAAGGGTCGATTTTGAAAATTTGGAAAGAAGTTGATTTTTTGTGTAACGTGTAAAAATCAAATTTTCGGCCGAAGGAGCGAAAGCGCCGCTCGCCTCCCCGCGAATCGTCGCACACGTTCGCGAAGAGTCGCCAACGTCCGCCGCATCACCTTCGCCAACCGCCGCCGCTTCGCCTGGCCGTCGCGGCTATAAATTGCCGGAAAATTCAAGAGGCTGAGAAGGGGGAAGCTCGGGAGAGAGGTTGAGTGCTTGCCAAGCCCAAGTGATCACGCGTATACCACCATTCACTACTAGAGACGCTGCCCGGTGAGCGAGAAGGTTGCCGGCGAGGAGAAAGCTTGCCGACGAGGAAAAAAACGATGGCTAAAAGGAGGTGAGCTCGGGAGGAGAAACGGGACAGTGCCAAGCTTGCAAGACCACGCAAACCTCACCGCCGACCTCTAGAGACGCTTCCAAGCTGATCGAACAAGCTACGCGGAGCTCACCGGCCGATCGCCGGAATTATCTTCATTTTCGGCCGACAACTTGCAACCTCAGGTAAGTCCACGAAAATTCGATTTTTGAAGTCTTCTTACGACCCTCGTCACGTTTCGCCGGCGGCGGAAAACTAAAATATATTTTTTAAGCCGAAACATCATATCTCGATAACTCATGGTAGAGGCATCAAAATCTAAATTAGACAGCACTATCGTGTTCAGGACCATCGAAAACCCCTGGAGTGAGCTTCGGCCGGCGCTGTCGCCGACGGCGATTTCGCCGCCAGGTGTTCGACGCGGGACGCGTCGAGAGGTAGACGATGAGCCAAGTCGTCGTATGGTTTTCGAGCGCGGGTTTCGCCCGCGCCAGCTTAGCACCCGATCGAGTCGTTTCGAAAACGGTTGAGCCAAATCACTCGGGCTCGCGTCTGGTCGCCCGCGCGCGTTTCGCGTTCGGGCTCGGTCGCGACCGAGCCTGTTTCGATCGCGGTCGAGTCCGTTTCGAATCCGACCGAGCCATTTCCGAATCCGACCGAGCCATTTTCAATCTGATTGAGCCATTTTCAAATCTGGCCGAGCCAAATTCATTTAGACATGAGCCCAATTGACTAGGATCGAGCCAAATCACATTTTGACCGAGCCACTTTCAATTTTGACCGAGCCAGCTTGCTACAAACTAAGTCATTTAGGTCCCAAACAACTAATTTTACGTTTAAAATCGTTTTTTTATCATTTTTATGAAGTTTTAAGCCCAAAAATAAATGATTAAGGTATTTCTAAGATACAAGGTTTTAAGCTTAATAAGATGAGGTTAGAGTGAGGCGGTTTAACCGATCTTTACACCTCAACTGATATTTTCTAAATCATTATTTTTAAAGAATAAAAGATTTTTAAAGGTTAACAAAAGTTAAGACTAAAGTGAGGCTGTTTAACCGATCTTTATGCCTAAGCTAGAATTTTTTCCAAATTCTAAACATTTTCAAGAATAAAATATTTTGTTAAAGATTAAACAAAAGCCAAGGCTAGAGTGAGGCGGTTTAACCGATCTTTACGCCTTATCCAAAATTTCTCAAAAATTAGAGTAGGGCAAGGTGGTTAACTAAGCTCTGAGATTAAAGTGAGGTGGTTTATCCGAACTTTATATCTCTAAATATATTAAAAAGAGACAATGAAGAGGAAACAGAAACGCGTTGAGCCCACTTAACAAAAATAAGATTTTCACACAATAAGGAATAAAAATAGGGACGCGACATAGGACTTCGACACTTAGGATAAGATTTATCATTAAAGTCAGAATAGCGGCATAACCGATTCTTGCACTTTAGTGATATTTTATAATATTTTTAAGTAGAAATAAGAAAATAATCTTATTTTAAATAAGTTTAAATCACTTAGTTAAGAGTATCCTCTTTGGATGGGCGCTAGTGGGGGTGTCCTGTCTTCCCCACACGTAACCGACGACGAACCCAAAGAATCTCTAACGTGCCTTATCCCGGTTTCCTAATTTTTCATAAAAATTAGTGGGCGACTCCAAACCTCTTTCCCCCATCCGGAGGAAAGTCGTCAACAGTTGGGACTAAGTACAATATGTTTATTTGGTGCTTCTTCTTCTTCCTTTTTCTCTTTTTTTTTTCTTCTTTCGTTTCGTTTTCTTTTTTTCTTTTTTTTAAAACATTTAATAGATTGTATTTTGACGTGAATTCCGACATTGGTGATGAAGAAATCCAATTACTCAATAAAAACAAACTTAAGGTGCTTCGTATACTCATACTTTAAGTTATCGTTTGACGTAAAAGTAAACATGGGGTTCATGAATACTTCTAGTTACTAGATAACTTTAAGAAGCGGAGTAATTGTTTGCACTTTTTTTGTTTTTGAAGATTAAGAAGAATCGCAACTGGTATTCAGTTAACTTTGTTTGCTACCCATAAAACCTCCACCCATCTTTTGAGCATCAATGCTTTTTGCTAAGTAGCTCCCCATTACCTATTTTGTGGATCTCGTGTCATCGTTGCTTGTTGGAGCGAGAATCAAATTTTGATCTTCAAGAGTATATGTGTAGTGAGAAATTAAAAAATACTCTCTCTTTTCTATTCTTTCTTTTTTCTTTCAAGTTGCTAACTATTCCTCTTATTATGTTAAAGCTTAAAACATGCATTTTCGAATTATTCTCTGCAGAATTGTATGTTCATGAGAAAAATGGTAGCGAGAGAGAAAAATGGTAGTGATAGTTCATGTACTCTGAAAATAAGGCTTTTTTAAAATTTGAAGAGAAATTGCTCAAAACACATTACTAAAAATTTACTTCCAATGTAGAGTAATCTTATTGAAAAGAAAGTAGCTGAGCATGCATAAAAAACGCATATTAAGACATGTAGTAAGCTAAACCAAATATCTGTGTGCCTTTACAAAAGAGAAAAAAATTCAATGGCTCCCACGTCTTCTTATTTATTGCTGACAATGACTATGGCGTGACATATCTTCCTGATGATAATCCTCTTTATTGTTGTTCAACTTAACACTTTGATCTTGAAGATGTCTTCTATCTTATATCCGCTTGATTAGTCTTTGAAATTTCTATCACTGCTTTAGGGCCTTGTTCAACCAGGGTTGAGATTGATTTGTCCTGCATTTGATGAGCTTGTTTATCTTGTTCTTTAAAGTGCCATGTGCTGCGACTCCACCAGGCCAGATTGGTTGACAAGTACTTAAGATATCAGTTTTTTCTCGACCAGATGTTTGAAGATTTCTGCTTGGGATTTGCTTATTGACTGAGCGAGTTTCTCCTTGCTGCTACTGATGTGAAGGTACTTGATTTTGGTAAGCTGATGATTGTTCCTGATAATTTCATGCCTGATAGTTGTCCTTGCTAGCAGTCTTGTAGGGCGATTGTGTAAATTGTACGGCGGATGAGTCCGCAGATGAAGATGTCTTCTTCCTTCTCTTCGGGCTTCTTGTTATAGTCAGCAAATTTGAGAGCAGACTCGATGTTTACACCTGTATGTACTACGTGAGCGAAATCCATAGCATTGGCGGACCCCATATTCTTAAACGTCTTCATTGCCGAGCTTCTTCCTTCTTAGATGATCTGATAGTTAAGATTCACTTTTGGTTGAGCAGAGCGTTTTTTATGAATGAGCAATATTCAAAAAAAAAAGTCATCGAAAGTGATGTTTCTGATGATCGGACTCTTATCACGTGCTTTTCCTTTGGTTCCTGCCTCCTGTTAGCATTAAAAAAATTTTCTCGTCCATTTGCACCTTTTTGGACAAGTTGATCCCTGAGCATGAATGCCTCCTTCTCTTTTGCTAGTATTTTTGTAACTTTTATCCGGGGTTATTTCCCACGGATGTTGGTCCGTGGTGATGCTTGTACCTCTTAGCTGTGCCACTTCGACCAGTATGGTTGCTTCTACATTAGTAATCTCCATATTTAGCACTGATCCAGTATGGCAATATTTTTCGAAGTATTCCTGGCAGTTGTTTCGAACTTTTTGCTGATAGTTTTGATAATGATTGTTGATTATGTTGTCTTAACAGTTGTATGTCTTCTTCCAAAGCCTGCTTAAGGGACCTGTTTTATACGTCTAATTTGTCATTGTTCTTCATCTTGATGTTTTGCGCTTTTTCGTCATTGATAGCTCTATTTGTGTTGCCTCTTTTCTCCATCGTTATCTTCTCCAGGTCAATAATGATGCAAATTTAGATTGATATATTGTTCCTTGATTTCCTTCTATCTTCTTTAGCTTGTTGAGGATATATTGTATTTGCTCAGTGTTGGAAGCCATCCTTATTGGCATAGCAGGATTGATGATCATCTCATGAGGTGTAGTCATAGAGTGGGGCATGTCTTGATTTTGATCCGCAGATAACGCCTTTGCTTCATGATTAGAAGTGAATTCTGGATCCTGCATGGATTTATGCGAAAACATGCATGCTGCATATTCCGTAGTTGTTCTATCAGCGCTCGAACTTGTATTACATGAAGTTCCTCTCTTAACATCTGTTCTTCGTATTCTTGTGTGTCTGAAACACCTTTGAAACGGGATCCTCAGGTCACTCAATCTTTAAATCCCTGTCACTTATTTCTTTTACTTCGACTGGCTTGAATTAGAAATTGCTGACTAGACAAGCATTACTACTTGAGAAATGAGGCATATAAATTCAGAAGCCTTCATAGCGCTAGAATAACGTAGATATCTCGATCTCCATGCTATCACCCAATTTCTCACTATCCTTTCTTTTTTTTTTTTTTGATGATCTGCATCAACTTCCTAGGTTCTTATATCTAGACAGAATATTTGCTGGATTTCTTTCAACTTTCATCATGTAAAGATTTATCTTAAGATGAATTTTTTTGCTTTCCTTGCCAGTCTGGCATGGTAATCTGGTAGACAAGGACTTAGATAGCATGTTTGGCTTTATTGAGGCATATGTGGTATGTCCGAAGACTATCAATAAGCCATTTCTACCCTATCGAGATTTAGGCTCCTTCACGACATTATCGAATGCTATGTCGATGATCTCGTCGTCAAAACAAAACGGAGGGCTGACCACCTGCAGAAGATCTTTGATCGACGGAGGAAACATCAAGATGAACCCGCTCAAATGTGCGTTCGGGGTCACGTCTGGCAAATTCCTCGGATTTTCAGTTAGACACAGGGGAATGGAAATCGACCCAACAAAAATCAGGGCCATCCTCGAGATGACCTCCGAAGAAGATCCGAGAGTGTGTTAAAGAGCAGTGTATGATGATTTGATAATGCTTCAAGTTCCTGAAGCCGATCAAGGCCACCAAATATGTAAAAATATCTTTGAAAAGTGACTTCCTTAAATTGATCTTCATCTTCTTCCTTATTAAGCTTTAGAATTTTTCTTCAATTTCTATATCAGCGTCTGAAATCGACAATTCATGGTTTCTTTGTCAACTCATTGAAGCACTTCTGTTCCTTTGCTTTGAAAATTTTTTTCAAGTCTCTTATATGATGGGGCAAGAGAAGTTGTTGATTGTAAATCCCCAATGTTTAAAGCTTGATGGATGGTAGAAGGAGCTACTCTTGTTATAATTATATGATGTATGCCTTATATGTTGCTATATGAGTGTATGCACTATATGGGTTCCCTACATTGACTGGTTTCTAATAGCCCGTCATTGCTGAGTTTCCACAGGTTGCTTACATAGTACGCCAAGCCTGGTATTACTCAGGTAATATATCGGCTAGGCTAGAGCTGGGTTTTACGACTACTCGTACGCATTGCACACGAGCTTCAATATTGTCCCAGATCTTAAGGCCGGGTTGAGACCTGAGGGTATGTGTATGCTTGACAAGAAATAAACATACTTATGATGACTACATGCTAAAAAGCGTAAAGAGCATAATGAACTAATATAAGTGACATAAAAGAAATAAAAAAATGACCTTTATTCTTTACATAAATTCTAAGCTTAATAAAAACTAATCTTTAAATAATTTTAAATCACCTAGTTAGATGAGCCTTACGGGTCCCTAGTGGAGTCGCCGTCTGTTGACGACTTTTCTCGGGATGGGGGAAAGAGGTTTTGAGTCGCCACCTAATTTTTATGGAAAATTAGGAAACCATGATAAGGCACGTTAAAGATTCTTTGGGTTTGTCGTCGGTTACGTGTGGAGAAGACGGAACACCCCCACAGCGCCCCTCCGAAGAGGGTACTTTTAACTAAGTGATTTAAACTTATTTAAAATAAGATCATTTTCTTATTCCTACTTAAAAAAATGTTATAAAATATCACTAAAGTGCAAGAATCGGTTAAACCGCCTCATCCTAACTTTAATAATATTGATAAAACCTAAGTATCGAAGTCCTATATCGTGTCCTTTTATTTCTTGGTGTGTGTGAAATTATTTGTTTATTAAAGTTGGGCTAAGCGCGTTTTCGTTTTTTCTTCATCGCCTCCTTTTAAGATATTTAGAGATGTAAAGTTCGGATAAACCACCTCCCTTTAATCTCAGAGCTTAGTTAACCACCTTACTCTATTTTTAACTTTTAGAGAAATTTTAGATAAGGCATAAAGATCGGTTAGATCGTCTCACTCTAACCTTAACTTTGTTTAAATTTTAACGAAAGCTTTTATTCTTGAAAATGTTTAGGGTTTGGAAAAATCCTAGCTTAGGCGTAAAGATCGGTTAAACCGCCTCACTCTAGCCTTAACTTTTATTAATCTTTAAAAATCTTTTGTTCTTAAAAATGTTTAAAGCAAATCTAGCTAAAGCGTAAAAATTGGTTAAACCGCCTCACTCTAGCCTTAATTTTTATTAAAATTTAAACCCTTCTTCTTTGTTCTTGAAAATAACTTAATTCTTAATTTCTTAACTTAAAACTTAATAAAAATGATAAAAATTAAATTTAAATCCAAAATTGGTTGTTTTGGTCCTAAATGACTCAGTTTGTAGTAAGTTGGCTCGGTCAAAACTGAAAATGGCTTGATCAAAATGTGATTTGGCTTGATTTTAGTCAATTGGGCTCGGTCTGAATTGATTTGGCTCGGTCGAATTCGAAAATGGCTCAGTCAGATTGAAAATGGCTCGGTCGAGAGCGAAACTGGCTCGATCGCGACCGAGCCTCGATTAAAATGCGCGCGATCGGACGTGGATCTGGTTCGGTCAGTTTAGATCTGGCTCGAGTCGAGCGTGCTCGTTTTGAAATGGACTCGATCCGTTTGGATCTCGCTCGAGCGAAACCCCAATTCTTAAAATGACTTGACCAAGATGGCTCGTCGTCTACCTCCAGCCGTCCCGCGTCGAACACCTGGCGGCGGAATTCGCCTGCCTGGCGACAGCGCCGGCTGTTCGCCACCCGAAGCTCACCCGGCGGTTTTTCGACAGTCCCTAACACGATGGTGATATCTAAATTGAATTTCGGCGCTTCTACTGTGATT
>MJHO01000729.1:0-15883 GCA_002076135.1 Xerophyta viscosa | reverse complement strand
GATTCTCCATCGCTAAGGAGATGGTTTTCAAAATATTAAATATTCTATCTTGGGATAACGTTAACAAAATAGAACAACAACATAACTCTCTTTTAAGCTGTCATTGTATTGATGCCAAGTGGTAACTTAACGTATCTTTTTAACTTGCAGTAACGAAAAGGACAATCAGTGACTGTTGTCTTTTAGCAATCAGACTTCGTTGATTAATCTTATGGTGACAAGAAATCCAGAATCATTATTGTCTCTCTTCCCACATAGGACACCATGGCTATAACCCTTACCACACAGTTGTTCTTTGGATTCCGAATGAGAATAGGTTCATGCATCTTGATGGTTAGATGGACATTGTCATTTTGTTGAGAGATTGTTTGAATTGTTCATATTGAGATAATTTTGTCGTTCGTCTTCATAATGATCCTTAGTTTGGATGATCCGGTTATATCCCTACTAAGCTATAGGAATTAGTCTCATATTAAAGTAGTGATAATTGAAAAGATTTTTAAGTAAAAATAGAATTTTAACTACCATTAATTTGAAATCACATGTTTAAGAGAAATTCGGTACCGAGATATCCTACTTGTCTTTGGATAGTTTTATGATAAGATAGTCTTCTACTTACGTGCATTACTCTGGTTTTTATTTCTTTGCTATAGAATTGAGATGTTAAATAACACCGATTAGTCGTCTCATCATTTTCACCCATCCCAAGGACCTGGAAATGGGCATTACATTAGGATCCATTCGAATTTCTGCAAAGGATAAGGCATTAAATTGTATGTCCACAGCTTTTCAACTATAAAAGAAAGCAAATATGGAGAAGCCCCTCAACAAGTCTTGTACTGTCGTATTTGTAGAGTTTTGAAGTAATATATTATTTCCATGGCCGGTGACCAAGGAGCTCTGGGACTGCAACAGAAACTCTATGTGAAGAACAACATACAGAGGGCTTCGGACCTTGTCATCCTCTTCCTCCTACTCTCTCTCCTCTGCTACCGCTTAGCTTCCTTTCGCAGGGGCGGGGTAGCTTGGATCGTTGCTTTCGCATGTGAGTTCTGGTTTGCTTTCGTGTGGGTTCTCCAGACCAACGCGAAATGGAGTCCAGTAAAGTATGAAACTCACCCGGATCGCCTGCTTAAGAGGTAAAATCGTTATTTTTTACGCGTATAGATAAAAAGTACCCACGTCATTAAGGTGTCCAACGAGCTAAATTTAACTAGTTATTTGTTGGGATTCTTTCAGAGTTCTGCCCATCGTGTTGTATAGCCCATGTTCTGAATTAATGGTTGGCCATAACGTTAGTATGATATAAATTAGTGCAATATTAAGTAGCATTTAAAAAAAAAAAAAGAAGATCGATGGCTAATAATTAATCGAAATGATGTTTGGCATTCGTATCATCTTGCAAAGGTTTGAAGATCTTCCAGCAGTGGACATGTTCGTTACGACGGCTGACCCGAATCTAGAGCCGCCTTTGTTCACTGTGAACACCATGCTGTCGTTGCTGGCGGTCGAGTACCCTCCTAGAAAGCTTGCTTGCTATGTATCAGATGATGGAGGATCACCAATCACATACTACGCCTTATTACAAGCTTCCAAGTTTGCCCAACTATGGGTTCCATTTTGCAAGAAGTACAAGATTCGAGTCAGGGCTCCCTTTGTTTATTTCTCAGAAAAACCAAAGCTTACTTCACCAGAATTCTCAAAGGAATGGACAATCATCAAGGTCTGTGAGATTATCAAAAGCATAACATGTTCGGGAAATGGCAAATCAGCACCCCCTCCCCCAAATCTATTTCCACTGTTGTGCAAATCAGCCCCTCGCGCGCCGACGTGGCAGCGCGACGTGCTGCCGCGTCGATATTTTCAGTAGCTGATTTGTACGTTTCCGAAAAATGGGGCTGATTTGCAAAAAGCCCTAACATGTTTGTGCGGCAATTACATCATAGCCAGTCATTTACATGCTACAAATCTCGATATACGTGTGGTGGCCATGACTGGTGGTTAACGTAGTTGAACTCCATGAATTATATTTTAAAAACTTGTCACCCTCAGTACTTGACCAAACTCCCAGATCCCTTGTACTTAAAATAGGGAAACTCCAGCGTCACCGGGTTTTTAACCCAAAAGTTCACAGCGGGATAAAAAGTAAAAAAAAAAACATGTTCCACGACCGACCATTGTAATAGAAAAACATATTATGAAGCTGATTTGGTTCTGAAACATGTTTTACATGTTAATGTTTCAGGAGGAGTATGAAAAATTAAGCAGGAGGATTGAAGAGGCAGGTGAGAAGTACGTGCCTTATCATATGAACAAAGAACTAGCAGATTTCTCAGGGATAGAGAGAGGAAACCATCCCAGCATAATCAAGGTTCGTAATCGACCCATGCAGATGCTTTGAACTTAGTTTTCGAGATTATTTATTAAATTTGATTAAATTATTCGATTTGAAGGTTATATGGGAGAATAAAGAGAATTCAGAAGACAGTGGTATACCACATCTTGTTTATGTGTGTAGAGAGAAGAGGCCAAAGCATCCGCACCACTACAAAGCTGGAGCCATGAACGTTCTGGTATGGTGAAATGAGAAATTTTAATGTGGATGCTCTCCACGTGTTTAGAGAAATTTCTCCTGTTGTTGGCTCGTGCTCATTTGGACTCCTTTTAATATTGAGAAATACTTTTTATAAATATTTATTATTAACAATTTTGGAAAAGATTAATTTTTTATATAATTAATTTAAAAAATAAAAATTAGTCATTCTCAAAGTATTTGATACCGCCTGGAATTTAGCACAAACACGTGGCGATCCCGGAGACTCAGCCGACCTTCGCTACCACTGGACATGCGCAAGTCAGGACAAAATGGGGAGGTGACTTCTGTACCCGGAGGTCGGCGTCGGCAAACCGAGGCCGAGCTCGAATTGGAGCCGAGGTCGACCTCGGCACTGACCGAAGTAACCTAGCTCGGCCAACCCCGGTTATCCAGGTTTCACGCGAAGATAGAGAGAAGCCCTTTATCACCCAAGGCCCGACCTCGGCCGACCGAGACCGAGGTCGCCAACGGACCAAGATCGACCCCGACAGCATCTATCGCATTAAAGACTACTTAATGCTTGCAATAAGTATGTGTGTCAGAAACGCCGACTCCGACCGACGCCATCGAGTGCTACTAGCAGCGGAACGTGACAGCCAGCAGAGCTACGACCTACGAGCCCTAGCCGACAAACCGCATTTATGACGGGCAGGAGCATTGACGGCGAGAAGTGAAAGAGCTGTGTCGACGTGGATCAATCCGAGCCGCATAAGCCGCTTCCATCCTTGACCGTCCGAGCTCGGCAGTCGCGCCTATAATAGGAGGAGGCTCATTTACTATGGGGGGGTTTAGACTTCCTACCTTGTTTCACTTATAACCGAAGAAAGAGAGAGGGGAACTTGTAACCACTTTGAATTCTACCGTAATACGAACTCGAAACGCCGGTGATTCTTAATCACCGGCACGTTTTTTCATCCCGGAGAACATCCCGGGGTTTCCACGGTAAGATTCCTCTCTGTTCCCTCTCTCCCGAACTCCTTACTAGCACCCTTGACATCTCACTGTCATCCGTCGTAGTGCGTTGCAAATTTTAGTTCGGTCGCGAACACGCGAATCAATGGCGCCGTCCGTGGGGAAGCCCCACATTTTCTCTTGACCAACGTCGACGACCGTATGGCCCCGAAGGGAAAAGCAGCCGAGAAGCCTCGGCCGCAGCCGGCCGAGGACCGAAGATTCTCAAGGACCATGCCTCGTGCCTAGGAGCCCCGAATGCTCAGACCACCGCAGCCGAACAGCCACTGACATATGTACGGATGCGTGCTATCTGAGGGAGGAGCTCCAGGCGCTCTTCGCCAAACCAAGAAGCCCCGCGGGAACAGCTCGCCCCAGAAACAACCGAAGTTACCCGCGGAACGACGACAGAGCAGCAGATTCCCGCCCGAAGTCAGCGCGAGTCTGCCTTCAGCAGGCTCGGCCCCCAACGAGCTCAAAGCCGCCAGGTGAACCGCGGAGCTCGACCGGATAAGGGGAAAGAACCAGCAGTGGTTCAGCCTCCCCCAGTGCAAGGTGCGGCCCGGAGGAGTAACCGACCTTCCGCCGGGGCGTCCACGGAAGGGTCGTCAGAGGGAGAGGAAAACGAAGTCAATTCGAAGGCACGATCCCGCGTCGCCGACGGAGATCGGCACAAGAAGGCTGTCACCGAGAGACACCGTTCGACGCACTTGCCTATGGTGGCCTTCGGGAAGAGACCGAATTTCGCCAATTCTCAGACGATATACAGGACGCGCCCCTGCCGCGGAATTACAAGCCCCCCAAGATCTCGAAGTACGACGGGAAGACATCCCCTCAAGCACACGTCTCCTTGCTTCATGATGGCTTATAAGTTCATAACTGCAGTGAGGCGACCCTACTGTCAGACCTTCCCACTCACGCTTGAAGGGCCAGCACAAACCTGGTTTCACCGAGCCTGCGTCCGGGGCGGTCAACTTGCTGGGTCGAACCTAGTCGACGGTTTTCCAGATCGCTTCTTTGCAAGCTCGAGTTCCCGAAAAGAGGCGATAGCCTCCTCAATATATTCAGAAGGAAGGGGGGAGAGTTGTCAAGTCCTTCTTTCAGCGATTCTGCGCGACAGCGAACCATTGAGGGACGTCGAGGCCTAACTTCGCCCTCATGGCTCTCAAACGCGGAGTCAGACATCGCAGCACTTATGACTTCCACACCAACCCCCGGATACCCTCACGAAGGCATATGAGAAGGTACGGCTGGCCATGGAGGCAGAGGAGCGCGAAGCCGAGCTTATCGGTGGACAGAAGCGTCCTCGGCAAGAAGCCCAGACCACTTCACGGGCGACCAAGACGAAGAGCGACGTGGGGAGGGCAGCTCCGGAACCGAAGTACAGGAACTATACACATTCACACGCCGATGAAGGAGATCTGGCGTAGTCCGAACGAAGCAGCGCCTCCCGGAGGCCTCGCCACGAATTGTCGGACACGGCCAAAAACGTGACCGGCGAAGTTACTTGACTACCACCGGACTCACGGCCACAAAAAACCCAATTGCCTGCATTCAGCTCAAGGCTATCCTGGAGCGCGATGCCCGAGACGGCGAGCTACAGGAGTTCATCTCGAGCCTTAACCGAGGGCCGAAGCTCAGCGAAAACGAAGCCAGAGGGGAACGAACCTCAGCATCAAGAGGCCCGAGCTGAACCCATCTTGTTCCTGGCCGGAGGTCCGAGCTCGGGAAAAGCCTCGCGGAAAAGAAGTAGGGTGAGCTCTGCAACCACCGAGGTCCTTCAGCTCAGTCACGCCGACCGGACAGGGTCGGCCAGCTTTGATATCACCTTCACCGACGCCGAGCTAGTCCCAGTCGAATCGCCAGATGACGACGCGCTGATAGTTTCGATGATCGTCGCCAACCGTGAAGTCAAGAGAGTTATGATTGACACCGGGGCATCCTCCAACGTTCTCTTCTACGATGCCCTAGTGAGAATGGGGTTATCGGAAGGAGACTTAACCCCCGACACTACCAACCTCTATGGCCTCGGGGGACCTGACCTCCACTCGCTCGGAACAATTTCCCTGCCGGTGACCATCGGCGACGAGCCTATCCTGCTGACGAAGATGGTGAGCTTCACTGTCCTCAGTATGGCCTCGGCCTACAACATTATCTTGGGAAGGCCGGGAATCAGGACACTCCAGTTGGTGACCTCCATCCCACACCAGCGCGCCAAATTCAAACGCCCAAGGTGTCGGCGAGATCAGGGTGACCCCGGCTGAAGCTCGGCGATGCTACAAGATGAGCCTCCGGAGGAGGAAGGAAGCCCCTACCAGTCGAGACCCTCTGGTCAAAGAAGAAGACATGAAAATTAGCGGCCCGGCAGAGCTGACCTTGAAGGTGCCTCTCGACCCGACGTCATCCAAACCCGATAGGCACCTTCAGGTGGGGGAGAAGCTGGCCGGCTCCGAATTTGACGAAGTTGTGAAATGCCTGAGGGAGAACGCTGAGCTGTTCGCCTGGTCACCATCCGACATGCCGGGGTTGGATCCCGAGGTGGTGATGCACCAACTCAATATCGACCCCAACCACAGGCCAGTGAAGCAGAAGAAGAGATGTTTTGCCCCGGAGCGTAGCCGAGCTATCAAGACCGAGCTCGACAAGCTGCTGTCGGCTGGGTTCGTAAGGGAGGTCAGGTACCCAGAGTGGCTAGCTAATGTCGTCTTGGTGAAGAAGGCCTCGGGCAAATGGCGGATGTGCATTGACTTCACCGACCTCAATTAAAGCCTGCCCAAAGACAACTATCCCTTGCCTCGGATCGACCACCTATCGTACCGACCGCAACCGCGGGCCATTGACTCCTCGTTTCATGGACGCCTTTCTCGGATACAACCAGGTGAAGTGCACCCAGGCGGACGAGGAAAAAAACGAGCTTCATCAACCTACTATGGCCACCTTTTTGTTATACCGTTATGCCTTTTGGGTTGAAGAACGCAGCGTCCACCTTCCAAAGGGGCATAGACGTCGTCTTCAAAACCCTCCTGGGAATACGGTCGAAGCATATGTGGACGAACTCTCGTCAAAAGCAAGAAGAAAGAGGATCTATTTTACGCCGCCACCTCCGAGCCGCCTTCGAATGAATGAAGACAATACCACATTGCAGGTGAACCCGGAGAAGTGCGGCATTCGGAGTTCTCGGCGGGCAAGTTCTTGGGACATATGGTTGACTCACGCGGACAGATCAAGGCAATCTTGGAGATGCCCGAGCCTGAAGACGTCACCGACATACGGAGATTGGCGGGACGAGTCACTGCCCTTGGCCGCCTTCATTTCTCGCTCTTGGCGACCGGTGTGCACCTTTCCTCCGAAACTCTGAGAGGAGCGACGAAGAAGATCTACTGGGACGTTGATGCAAAGACGGCCTTCCTGAAGTTGAAGGCTTTTTGACCAGCCACCACTGTTGGCGAGCCCGAAGCAAGGAGAAGATCTATGCCTATTACCTGGGGTGTCGGCAGAGAGCTATCAGCTCGGCTTCGGTGCGTGAGGAGGATGGGAAACAACAAGGCCGATATATTACGTCAGCAGGGTGTTGAAAGACGTGGAGACCCGTTACACCTCGGCGGAGAAGTTGTCTTACGCCCTCGTAATCACGGCTCGGCGTCTACGACCCTATTTCCAAGCACACTCCATCCATGTGCTAACCGACCAACCCCTCAAGACAGTTCTCGCCAAGCCGGAAGTTTCAGGTCGACTAACGAAATGTGCGGTGGAGCTTCTCCGAGTTCGACTAAACTACCGACCCCGACCTGCAATCAAGTCCCAAGCCTTGGCCGACTTCGTTGTTGAAATGACAACGCCAGTGCAACTCCCTGAGGAGCGACCAGACGCCTCCGACGTAATCTCTGACGATCAATGCTGGTCTCTCTACTCTGACGGCATCTCACTTCGGAGGAAGCGGTGCCGGTTGATACTCACGAGCCCAGGCGGAGCTCGGCTCGAGTACGCACTAAGGCTCAAATTTCCGGCCTCCAACAACGTCGCTGAATATGAAGCCCTCCTGGCAGGGGTCAGTTTTGGCCCTTCGCTCTGGGGTGAGGACCTCCGCGCCTACACCGACTCTAAATATTGGTAGGCTGAACAAGTTCGCCGGGAGCTTCGAAGCCCGGAGACGCACCATGGCTGGCCTACCTCCGGTAAGGTCAACAATGCAGCCACACTTCGCCACTTTGAAGTCGGCACCCATACTCGGGAGGGAAAACTCCGAAGCCGATGCCCTATCCAAACTAGCGTCTGGGACAGCTGGGGGGACGCCGGCCACGATCCTGCTGGAAGAACTTCCTTTCCCTGCAATCGAAGACACTGAAGTCCTGATGCTGGATGTCGCGGAGAATTGGATGACCCCCATACTTCGGTACCTCGACTTGGGCGACCTACCAGAAGACAAAAGGGAAGCTGAGAAACTGAAGAGGAAAGCCGCGCGTTTCGTTGTTATCGGCGGCCGTCTGTACCGTAGGGCTTATTCAGCACCCTACCTTAAATGCGTAGGGCCCGACGTCGCGCCTCGGCTCCTCGAGGAAATCCATGAGGTCTTCTGTTTCAAACCACGTCGGAGCTCGGACGCTGGCGCAGAAAGTCTTCAGACAGGGATACTATTGGCCGACCCTCCTTGCCGACGCAGAGGCCTATATACGCCGATGCGAGAAATGCCAATTCAACGCCAAGGTATCCCACCTCCCGGCCGAGCTCGTTAGCAACATTACCTCACCTTGGCCCTTTGCTCAATGGGGGATCGACATCCTCGGACCTCTACCAACTGCCATCCGCCAACAAAGGTTCCTCATTGTCGCGGTGGACTACTTCACCAAATGGATAGAGGCCGAGCCTACCGCAACAATTTCCGGCCGAGCTGTTCAGAAGTTCTTGGAAAAATCTATAGTCAGCCGCTTCGGCATCCCCAAAGCCATCGTCAGCGACAACGGAAGACAGTTCGAGAGCCCCGAGGTGGAGGACTTCTGCAGCAACCTTCCTTTCGCCATAACACTCGCTTCACCTCGGTGTATCATCCGCAAGCCAACGGACTTGCCGAGAATGCCAACCGAACTATTCTAGAAGGGCTTCGGAAGAGACTGGAAGGAGCTGCAGGGACCTGGGTCGACATTTTGCCAAGCGTCCTCTGGGCTTACCGAACACGACCACCGCCACAGGCAACGGGAGAGACCCCCTTCAGCCTGACATATGGCACCGAGGCGGTGATTCCAGTAGAGATCGGCGAGCCTTCCCTACGAGTAGAATACTACGATGAACTCAGCAACGCTGAGAAACGCCTCAACGACCTTGACCTTCTTGATGAAAAGAGGGAGGTCGCTTACATAAGAGCCGAAGCCTACAAACAACGGACATCCCAGCATTACAATGATAGAGTAAAGCACCGCCTTCCAAGATTGGCGATCTGGTACTTTCGGGAAGATCCAGGACGCATACTCACAAGCTCGGGCCAAACTGGGAAGGACCCTACAAGGTCAACGAAGTCGCTGGGAAAGGAGCCTACGTCCTCGCCCACTTAGATGGGTCAAGTGTACCTCGGACGTGGCACGTCTCCAACCTGAGGCGCTACTACCAGTAGTAGCCTCGCCAGTTTTCACCTTTTGTTCAAAACTTTTGTATATGTCGACACAAAAAGGCCGACAGAAGTGTAAACACTACGAAAAAGGTAATGAAAGTCTTTTTCCTTAAATCCTTGCCTTTTCAAACCTCCTTCAACGACGAAAACAAAAACTCTGGGAGGTGGCCCTAAAACACCTCGGCCACGGCATCTCAAGGATGACCGAGCCCGGAGGGAGGCGAGCACGGGCCAGGAAACCTAGGTTTGCGAACCCTCAAAATACCATGGACTTAGTCTCACCCAAGAGACGAGCCCGAGGTAGGGGGATCGACGCTGGGGCAAACATCTGGGTGACGACCTAAACGCGTTGGTCTTAGCCTCTTACAAGAGACGGGACTGAGGCGAGGGTACGCGGGCCAGGAAGCCCCGAGGCGTGCTTCCCAAACACTATGACCTCGGTCCTTTAAGGGTCCGAGCTCGAAGTGGGGGAGCGCGGCTTGGGCTAAAACTCCTTAACCACGCCTCAAGGCCTCGACCATGGTTCGTGTGTATAACCAAAACCGAACCAGGAGGAGGCGGGACGTGGGGAAGATGAGGTGTACAAACAAACAAAAAAAAAGGGGAGCAAAGCAAAGATGAAATCTTGCCAAAATGACGAACTTCATTTATATTCAAAATGTTGCCTACAAAATTTGTGCCCTGGACAAGCCCCGGGGAAAGCCAAAAAAAAAAAAAAAAAAAAAAAAAAGAGAGGACGCTGACGCTCATGCTCAAGTCGGAGGTCGGCGATCATCAGGGTTGTCGCTCGGGGGAATCGAAGGAGCAGAAGGTCGAGCTCTCGTCAGGCGGACCTCCTCGACAGCCTCCGCCACGGGACGATGCTCGTCCAGAAACGAGAGCTCGGTCACCCCAAGGTGCTCTTGAACTCGGCGTCGGCACTCGATCGTGCAGTCTACGACCCAATCAACGGCGTAGCTTTGCAGGGCCTCCTGATGCCGACCGAGGCCTTGTACTCCTGAACCGCCCGAGTCCCCGCCGTCGACGACTCTGCATCCTTCCCCGCGAGGGCCTCTTTGAGGCGGGCGACCTCGGCTTCAGCTGAGCGGGCGGCCTCTTTAGCCTTCTCCACCTCGGATTCGGCGACCGGGCAGCCCGGTGGCCTCCTGCTTCCCCCACGGCATGCTTCCCGGGCTTTCTCTGAAAGCTTCGGCCGACACTCGATGGGCTTCGTGCAGCACGAAGGTCGGCCACCTGCTCTGCCGCGGCCACCCTCTCCCTGGTCAGGTTTGCCCGAGCAGCCGCCAGGTCCGCTTCCAGCCGAGAGTTCTGCAGGTCCCTCTGCCGAAGCTCGTCCTCCCGCCGAGTTAGGAGCCGTTCCACCGCGGCACGGGCAATCTCCTCTGACTCTCCCCGGGCGTCTCGGTCGACCTTCACCACTTCGAGCTCCTCTTGAAGCTCCCTCACCTTCCTCTCTAGTGAAGAGACGGAGGGGTCATGGGGCGTGGTCCGCCAGAAGAAGCGTCGATGGAAGGCCGAGCTTAGCACCATTTGCTGTCCGGAACAAGTAAGGGAGCATGTGAGGTTTTAGAAAAAGAAGGTTGGGAGAAGGACCAAAAAGCACTCTGAAACGACGAGGTTAGGCACTTAAACCGGTAGGTGGAGGCATCAGCCGGACGCCAGCTCCCTATCGCCGACCTGGTCCGCATCGTCTGTCGGCTGGCAGAGGGACCCTTTGCGCCAGAACTCGGTTGAGCCGCCATAATCATCAACGCACGAGCCCGACCTCCGCAGGTTCCAGTCGGGCCGGTATATATCCTCAGCTGACCGACCTCGAGAGATGTCAGCGACGGTTTGCGCTTCGGCAAGCTCAGGCTCGGCGGGGCCTTTTCCTTTCTCCGCCGCTGTCGCTCTCTTTGACGCTGGCTCGGCGGAGGTTTGCTCAGCGGCACGCTTGCGTTACCAGGCCTCTTCTTCCTTGTCTGCGGAAACCCACAGGTTTCAGAGACTTCCGAGCTGGGGACCCGCGGGCGTCTCAGCTGGCCGGTCGCTTCCCTCGCTAGCCCCGACCTCGTGGCCTTCGAGGGGAGACTCAGCGATGGGAGGAGGAGGAAGAGAAGAGAGGGGACGAGCGAAGTGGAGGGCTCACTTCGGTGACGTCGTCTCGCCCGTGGATCGTGCTCGGAGCCGCCCTAGCCCTCAGTATCGCTGCCACCCCGCGTACAAGGCCAGGAGTCCGTAGGAGCCGCGGTGACGACTGCGACCTAGAGCGTGAAGACTCCGACGAAACCTCCTCAACCTCAGCTGGATGAGAGGCCTCGGCGCCCCCAGTCGGCACCTACGAGTCCGGATGGAAGGGCACGTTGGGCTCCGCTGGAGGCAGCAGGGGAGGGCCACCTCTGGATCCACTCCCCTCAGGTGGGGAGTTCGGCGATGGCCCCCCCCTGGAAGCTCGGTGTTTAACGGTTCGAAGTACTCCTCCAGACGAGGTACGGACGAACCCTGTCCCTTTGGCCTCTTCGCTGTCTCCTTGGCTCGGGTAGCCGGACGAGAAGACCCCGCCTTCGGCGCTGTCTTCGACCCCGCCTTTGGTGCAGCTCTTTTCTTGGGGGCCGTGGCAGCCGGGCGAAGAGGGAGGTCTCGTCGAGCCAACTCCAAACCCTCTGATGTGAAGAAGCAAAAGCCCGTCAGCTCGACAACAAAAAGGGAAGACGAAGCATTCAAGGGGGGTCGAAGACGTACCTCGGTGGGCAGCAAGGTGAGCCGAGATAGAGTCCAACATCTCAGCTGTCGGACTTCCGACGTTCACCTCCCCTGTGAAGGCCAGGAAACTCGTCAGAGCAGCATCGAGGTCGTCTCCCGCCGAATACTGGGGCACCCTTAGCATCTCGGGATTCGGCAGCCCCCAGGGTCGGTCGAACTCATCCTCCGGTCGACATCGGACGAAGAAAAATCTTTCCTTCCACCCCTTGATGGGGAAGAGTCCTTCGGTTATCGCCTTAGACGCCCGCTCCGACCCTCGGATGTAATACCATCCGGGCGAGTGCGGCGAATCGAGCGTGTCAAAGATGCACCTCCATAGGTCGAGAGAGGGAAAGACCCTCTGCTGAGCACAGATGTACAGGAAGCCAGTGGCCATGGAGAATGTGTTTGGCACAAACTGGGCAGGTAGAAGGCCATAGGCCTTGAAGAGAGAAACGAAGAAAGGACCAAGGGGAAGCTGGAGGCCGAGGCGTAGGTGGTCATTACATCATGGTGACTCGCCGTCGAGGGACGGAAGTCATGCGCTCGTGAGGGAGCGGTGGACGAGCTCGGACCTCCGGGCCCCATCCGAGTTTAGAGCCCCACTGGTCAAGGACTCGGGCGCTGACGGAGGAAACGACCTCGTCAGGGCCTTGAGGCTTAGAGGTGGCTTCGGGGTACCGCACGCAGCTTGAGGCGCCGCCGGCGGAGGACGAAGGAAAGAATGCCCGCGGCCGACAGGAGGTGCCGCCGGCGGAGGAAAGAAGTGGGAAGGCGTCGTTGCGGCCGCCGTCACCGGGAGGAACAAATCCTCCCGCTCCGTTCGATTCGACTAGGCGCACACGTCGGTACCGGGACGCGGAGGAGACATGGTGAGGTGAGTCGGAGAGAAAAGGAGCCGACAACGAGCCAGGGAGATTGAGGAGAGGAAGAAAGAACCACCGGACGGAAGCGCCGGAGCCGGAGATGACGATGGCAAGGTCGAAGAGAGCACGGGAACTCGAAGTAGCCGGAGCTGGGAGAGAATGAAGCTGAGTCGAAAAAGTGCGGTGCTCCAGGTAAACCCGCAGCTGATATCGACCGTTTTCGCCTCGGTAAACGGCGAAACGACGCGGATCCGACCGATGACTGCCGCGTGCCCCTCAACTCGCTTCGATGCCGACACGTGGGGTGTCCACCTACCGGAGAACCGGCTGTACCCCGTCAGTGCCTTGGCTTCCTTCGCAAGCCTTGACTTCGCGCGGGAAAATTCGCGCGCAAATGAGCCCTTTGAACTTTTCGAGATAACCGAGCTGGTGTTACGGGTGAGGGTCGCCAAGCGAACTGGAAGACCGACGGACGACCCGAAGCTCGGCTTAGAATGACCTGGCCGACCGTCGGGGGGACAACTGATTACCGCCCTGGAATTTAGCACAAACGTGGCGATCCCGGAGACTCAGGGACCTTCGCTACGCTGGACATTGCGAAGGCAGGACAAAAGGGGAGGTGACTTTCTGTACCCGCGAGGTCCGGCGTCGGCAAACCAGGCCGGAGCTCGATTGGAGCCGAGGTCGACCCTCGGGCACTGACCGAATAACCTTAGCTCGGCGACCCCGGTTTATCCAGGTTTCACGCGAATATAAAGAGAAGCCCTTTTCCACCCAAGGCCGACCTCGGCCGACCGAGACCGAGTCGCCAACGACCAAGATCGACCCCGACAGCATCTATCGCATAAAAAGATACTTAATGCTTGCAATAAGTATGATGTGTCAGAAACGCGACTCCGACCGGACTTCTATTTCGAAGTGCTACGCAGCGACGCGACAGCCGCAGAGCTACGACCTACGAACCGTAGCCGACAAGTCGCATTTTTGACGGGACAGGGAGCATGACGGCGAGAAGTGACAGGAAGCTGGTGTCGACGTGGAATCAATCCGTGCCGCATAAGCGCTTTCATCCCTGCACCGTCGAGCTCGGCAGATCGCGCCTATAAATAGAGGAGGAGCTCATACATGGAGGGGGTTAGACTTCCCTACCTTGTTTCACTTATAACCGATAGAAAGAGAGAGGACTTGTAACCACTTTGAATTCTACGTAATACGAAGCTCGAACGCCGGTGATTCTTAATCACCGGCACGTGGTTTTTCATCCCGGAGAACATCCCGGGGTTTTCACGCTAGATTCCTCTTTGTCCTGCTTCCCGAAACTCCTTACTACGCACCTTGACATCTCCACGTCATCGTCGCAGCGGCGTTGCAATTAGTTCGGTCGCGAACAGCGCGATCAATATGTAAGTTTATTTTTCTTGTTTGGTTTATTATTTGAGATTAGCATTGGGGAAACTGATGGGCCCACTAAGTGAGCTTCCAAGGTTAGTAGAACCTTGGATGACATTCCGTCTCAGCTTCCACCATCTATAATCCATCCTATGTAGTCATTTTAACAAGTATATACTATTTATCTTGTACTACATTTGCACATCTAATATCCCAAAAGAATTTTGATTATATGCTCGAGCATATAGAATTCATATGTAGGGTTATTTTTGAAAAACTTTTTAGTATAAAAAGTATAAATTTTGATGAAATTTGAAATTTTTCTGTTTAAATTTTTTCAAACACGCTTCTAAATATATATTTTAGAACTTCAACATTTTAATAGATTTAAAAGCTATAACATCTGCTAAGAATTTGGAGCTCCAAAATATTTATTTAGAAATATTTTTTAAAAAAAATTGTAGATCTCAACAAAACTTACAACTTTTATATCACAAATTTTTCATAAATAAGCCAAAATATATTTTTCATCGGTCGATAACACCATACACACGATCCCATGAGTTCAATGCCCACCTTGGTCAGATGTTTTATAAATTTAATGAAATGGTCCGATCGCATTAATTTCCAAATACGTGCTGTGCTTTTATTTTTCTGACCTATTAATCTCCTTTGCAGGGTTGAACTCGTCACTTCTATTTTTGGAGAGTACCGATTCCATATGCTACGGTATGTTCAAATATATAAATAACAAGATCTTTCAAAAAAAAAAAAAAACAATCGAAATTCACTATGGTGGCGTGTCTAAGTGCATATATATATATATATATATGTGTGTGTGTGTGTGTGTGTGTGTGTGAATTATCTACAGCCGTCAGCCAAAATCTGCATCACAGAATCTATAAAGATATTGCTATGGAGTCAACGGGCAGGCATTGATTGGTAGTATAAGTCAACAGCTAGCTAGCAGTTTTATTGGTCAAATAGTTTCCACCAGACATTATTACGTACCATCGATGTATTTTACTTCTGATTCTTGTCAAAGCAGAAGTTTTGTTTTCTCACTGAAATTTATGTTTAATTAGTCAAGCTTTTCATTATGAATTTTCGCATATACGGATTAGTTTATGCATGAAAACGAAAACAATTTTTTTTTTTGCTGTCAAAGTGTTCAGTGCAACAGATTAAGTGCTAAGCATGCTATCTGTGTGACTAGCAGGTATATATAGTATGCTAATCACTTTGATAATAGTAGGCAAAGCATATGTTTTACGTAAAAAAAGGGAGTTTTGTCAAAAATTCATACTTTATAAAAGTCGAATAAATTAATCTTCAAATAAAAACATTAAGTTAGTTATCAAGAACACTTTTTCGTCCGAAATATTTTTTTAGCTAGCGAAAATAATAAAATATCTCACCCATAATATCTTCAGTCTAAACTTTAGGATACAAAAGTGGTTTGGAATACTTAATTTTATGTTTGAACCAGTATTTTTCTTAAGAAAGTTAAAAAATCGGGAGCTAACTTGTACCAATTTTGAAAACAATATTGACATTATTCTAAAACAAAAAAGTTGAAGGGGTCTCAATGTTGCCAAATGTTGTAATCATAAGCCCGACTGTGCAAAGTGAACTATATACTTGATTTTGTCTAGCTGGATTGCATGTCATATTGATAGGCAGATAGAAAAGATGACAAAGAGACCTTCATGTGAAAGAAGAAGGCATGGAGGACATTGGACAAGGAATGTGGCATGG
>MJHO01000728.1:16374-29910 GCA_002076135.1 Xerophyta viscosa | reverse complement strand
GGTCTGAAAAATCGTTGACAATGTCTCCTTAATCTTTCATATTCTTTCCTGCAAGAAACATAACAAACATTACTGGTCTTGTTATCTAGTCCTATTTCTCTACTGACCGTATATTACGAATAATTTGTAAGGCAAATTCGGAAATACCTTTTCTGTGTTTTGACGGCCTTTCTTTCAGCCTCAGAGCTTTCCAGATTGTAACTAAACCAAAGAAAATTTAAAATTCAGGTTATAGAGAAGCTTTTAGCTCCAATATGTATAAGAACAGACAAAGCTAGGAAGAGAACTCAGCAGGAAATCATCAAGAAACATAATAAATTCAGTATACTCAAGCAGAAGAGCTTTTCATGATTTCACAGTGTGCCAAGCTGCATTCCATTCACTAGATAATATGGAAATTGCAGACAAACCAGAAATCAAACTCCTAATCTCCATGGTAATGAAAATCGGTAATTCATGATCCACCAACAAATTCAAGAGGTTAAGCTTGCAGCTTCCGGTGAAAGACATTTGTTCTAAGCACCAATATCAAGTAGCAGTTTTGAGAATGCTGGCACTGCCAGAAATAGTACCTGCGTCGAGGGCCATTGTTGCCTACTATCTTTGTTCTCTTAGTTGGCTTTTCAAGGCATATGGTTATTGAAGTAACTGATCATTTTTATTAAAGCTTATTATCTTGTTTTATTTACACACTTAAAATCATTTTTTTCGGTGCCGGTCGGCACAGCCCGTGCCTGTTCCGGCAATTGTCGGCACGACACGTGTCAAAAAAACTTATATTTGAATTTTTTTTTAAAAATTAATTTTTTTTTTTAAAATAATAAATAAATATATATCAGCACAGTCGACAAATGTCGGAATGTGTGTTTACCAAAATTTGGCTCGGCTCGCACAAAAAACCTTGCTTAAAATGCTGTATGGGGCTAGAAGCCAAATAATAAGTGACTATGTAGGGAATTATTGGGAACACATGCACGATATACCACGCTGCACATACATCCTATTGCTAGAAGCACATGCCCTCTAGAATCAACACACCAGCAAATACGAGGCACGAGTGACATTACTTTAACCATGCTTCTTACAACAGAAGGACCACAAAGCCTTCTGCTGTTTGTTAACAACGGAAAAAAAATCCAAGCAAAACCAATGACTCGAAGAGGTTTGTACAAGGTGGCAGTGTATAGAAGGAACAGTCATTAACTACTAGTCAAAGTCATAAGCTAAAGTTGTAAAACCTCCACAAGTATTCGGAAAAACTTTAAGCAGATGGATGCAACATTCTGAAACAAATGGTGATGCTGTTGATAGTGGACGATTCTGAATTGTCACTCCGGTGAACCTTTAATTTGAGAGGGGACTTACTATAGTTAAGAAGATGGAATGATGAGAAATAGTCTGGAACTGTCCGAAACCAAGGCGGGTGTTAAAACACCAAAGGATCAGATCTTACTCTTCAGCACTTGTAACAAGTGAATTGTATTTCCGACATGATCCAAACCATAAAAATTCAAAAGCTTCTAACGAATTTAACTGGGCATAGGCAAATTACATATCTTCCATGAAAATGCATCTACAAAACTTTTGACTTTTAATGTTGGTCTTACTTTGGAAGTAGAAACATACGGTCGAAGCTTTGACTTATACTGTTGGTCTTACTGTGGAAGCTTTGACTTATAACGTTGGCCTTACTGTGGAAGCAGTTAGAGTTTGGCTGATTTTTGTTTTGTTTTGTTTTTTTTTTTGTTTTTTTGTTTTTTTTTTTGACATTAACAAGGAGAAAACTGTGCCTTTGCCAAGGCCATTGTTTACATCCAACTGAGATAAACCCTTTGGTGGCACTCCTGCAAAAATTCATTCTGAGCACTTAGAACTGTCATGTTTTTAAGGTCATCTTTCATCTAATTTTTTAAAGTTTGATCTAATTTCTGCAGTTATTGATCTTCCGTTATCTGATTGTCTGATAATACTTAGTTAATGCATTTGGTTTTTAGTTATAAGGTTCTCATTAGAGTTATCTCTTAGATTCTTCTTCCTTTTTTTTTTAATTTATATTTTTGGCAGACTTAATTTCTGTCTAGGTATTACATTAAAAAAATACGGATTATAAATTTGATTGTGTGAATATATTTGAATATAGCTAACAAATGGAATTTGTTTTCAATTTTTTAAATATTTGCCTTTCATGAATCTGCCTTGAGATAAGCAAATTGTAGTTGACCTTTTACTTCAAACAAGCTCTTTCATTTAGTTCATCATATTCTTTTTTAAATCACATGCGAAGCTAGTATGGCATAAATCTAAATCTTTACATTACCAAATTGGTAAGTCAATACAACAATTATTCTAACGCCATTAAGTTATTTGACTTATCTTTCATCCACTTAAGTCTGTTTTTCATTATGGGGGGGAGCAAATGGATTGGAGCATCTGAACCGCCCCCAGGTCACTGTCTGCAAACAGGCACCACATCACCTGCAGCACCTCCGGAATAAATCACTGGTCGCAAGGCTCAAACCAGGAGCATTCAAATCTCAGCAAGCGCTCCGATTGGCCCTCTACCTACAGGTCTATGGTCTAGGTTAATTTTAAAAATTGATCATCTTTCCAGTTTCACTCTATAACTACGCCATTAGCTACAACACATTGAGAAATTCATCAATCACATTTTTTTTTCAAAATATTACAAGTCAAGGTTAATGAATCTTACAGCCCAAGAAGGAAAGGCCACACTTCTGCTCTGATGCTAGGGTCAATTCCCTGTATAATTCCAATAAACAACAACAATAATGATTACGCTACGAAGACAAACAGCAGCATAACAATTTGAAAGATGTTACTAGATAAGCTAGAATAAGTAAATACTTGAGAGGTAAAAGCTGGTACTTACTCCGCTGCGAACCTTCTTCAGAAACTTCAGCCCTCTATCGCGAAGCTTCCCATCTGCTGTGAATAGATTTTTCCACTGACCCGGAGAAAGTGCTCGTTTTCTTTTCCTTCTAGACCATGGTGACTTCAGATTACCCCTGATAACACAGGCAGACTCAGACGTCACCACCTTCCATTAGCCATACCAAAAAAAAAAAAGAAAAAAAAAGAAGAAAAGAAATAGGAAGCCCTGAACAAAAATGGTAACAAAATTAAACATTATCAACTAATTATTAAATAAAAGTTGCCAAAACAGGCATCACAACCAAGTAACCATGTCCCTAAATCTGGAGCCAAAGAAAGACAGTACTTTATAAATTTTAAAACATTTTTGGAAACTTCGGCAACAGAAAACTTGTTCATATAGAAAACTCTGCCAAAATAAGATCATAATGCAGAATTTTAAGTCAAATTCAAGCCTATTAATAGATCCCAAAGTAATAAGTGAATCCAGATCAGTTGCATACTTACAGAAGTAAACTAGAAGCCAGAGGAACTCACCGATCTGTAACTGGTGGCGAAGACGGGGAGGACGCAGACAAAGAGGCGACGACGAGGAGCGACCTCAATTGGATCCACGACGACGAGCTTGATGAATTGGTCGGCGACGAAGACGACGATGAAGTCGTGTGCGATCGCCTCAGAGCTTTCATCTAGTACACCTATATCTCTCTATTTGTAAACTAATTTTCTTTTTCAACTTCAGTAATTACCTTCATAGAACTTCAAGAACATAGATTGGATCTCCTCGGAAGCACCCCGGCAACAAGCCGCCGCGAGACCGACCCTCCTTCGCCGTCGCTGCCGCCGCCGACACGGTGATCCGGTGAAGAATGATTACCAAATCGCAAATTTGCAGCTCCAGCATCGATAATACCGACTTGTATTCCCCCCGATCCCCTATCCACCATTAATTACCCAACAACTTCAGTTCTCTCTGAATCTATTGCTGTGTTTTCTCTCTGCCTGTAGACGGCGATTTGGACCAGACGAATCAGAGAAGAAGGAGAAAGAGTGAGAGAAGAAACGCGGTGGTGGGGAGTGGGTCTGGTCTCCCCTCTCTCGTCTTACTTTTGCTTTTCTCAATTTTGCAGTATCAGTCTTCTACAAATACTTATCACACAGGGGACCTCAATTTAATTTTAACAAAAATAGAATTAGAATTTTAGCACATCGTAAAAATATTACAATAATTTATTTTTTGGTATAACATTTTTCACACATATAATTATTATGTAAACAGAAATAATAGAAAAAAGAAAGAGATAGATAAAAAGAAAAAAAAAGGATATATATATTTAGTAGAGAATAATATTTTCTTAGCAGGTAGTTGCTCGTCAAGAATAAATATATCTTTATAGGATAAAAAATAAGTAAAGTAGCATATGTGTGCAAGATAGTTAAAATATAAATTTTAAAGTGTAAAAGAATTTAACATTTTAATAAAACAATTTACATTAAATTTAGAGTAATAGTTTTGCATTTTGCGTACTGGCCGACAAAAGCAAGCGGGACATTATAGAAAAGAAATCATAGAACATAGAACTACTCTTTTCCATTGGTAAGGAAGGTGCTGAAAGTACCAAAACTTACTATAGGGGCACATTCTGTTAAAAATAGTAAATGAAACCCGATCGCGCAAAGAACTCAATACTTTGCTTTTTGTAAAGACAAAGGAGAGAGAGAGAGAGAGAGAGAGAGAGAGAGAGAGAGAGATCATGTGATACGAATTAAGCACACCCCCAAAGTAAAGCAGGTGTGAACGAGTGGGGCCCACTGACTTTCTTTGTCCGCTGACTGAACCCGAACCGAACCCTGGCCCAACCAGACTGGGTCAGGCTTAGATTAACAGACTGGTTCAATCTGATTAGTTAGGTCAGGTTTAGATTAACAGACTGGTTCAATCTGATTAGTTAGGTCAAGTGGCCAGTACTTGTTTAGGGCAGCTAGGATATGGTGACACTTTATAAAATTTTAGGGTTTTGCTATGCTCATCCAAAAAACTACACAATAAATCATATCGCATGCGCGGTAACATCAGGACCACATATCATAATGTGTATAGTTGTAATTTTGATAATTTGTACAGATCATGAGATAAGTGTGCGGATCACAAGACGAATGTGTGGTGGAGATTAATTGTGTGTGGTTTAATGTGTGGTTAATTGGGGGTGAGTGGTTTTTTTTTTTCAAAATTTTGATTTTAGGTTCCAATTCTCTATAAATTTGTGAGAAATGTTATTCTTTTTTCTATTTCACAAAAAGTGAAATAAAATTTTCGGAACTATCAAGACCGAAAGGCTGATACTATTCGATTAATTAAATATGTCTATTATGGACTGAAATTTTTAAACAATATTTTTCATATCAGCATGAAATGATGCTAGGAATTAGGTTGTAATAACTTACGATGTCTGTCGACACCCCATTTTGTCCGGGCCATTTACACTTAATTAAAGCATAGCATTGGACCCGCAGGGCACACCCTAAATTCACTTGACTCGTTTAAAATCCAATTAAATATGGTGTTGTGTTGGTTTCAATTATGTTTAAAAGGCCCGATTAAATCCAATCGGCCCAATTAAGACCCAATTGCGCTCAATTAAATTTAAATTAATTCGATTAAATCCGATCAAGTTCAATAAAGCCCAATTAATTCATTAAAGCTCAATTCATTTTAATTTAGTTTAATCGACACATTTAAATCAAAGTGAGTATTTATATGAGTCTATGCAAAGCCATTTAATCATAAAAATCAAAATCTTGCATATAGGGGCTGGTTATGCCAACGATCACAATGGTGGATTAAACTTCGCAAAATCTTGAGGGGTCATTGTTGTAAAATAACAAAGAAGTGAATTTTTGTTGTAATATAGGCAAGTGGGTATGGTTAGAGATCCACAAATGAGGGAGGAGGTTTTGGGGGAATGAGGCTATATAAGGACCGGAGGAGAGAGAGAGAGGGAGGGGTAAGAGAAAGAGAGAGAGAGTGACCGAAAAGAGAGAGTGAGGGTGACCAAGAGAGTGATCAAAAGCGAGAGAGAGAGAGAGGGAGACCAGGAGGAAGAGAGAGATCAGTCGAGAGAGAGAGAGAGACCAGGAGAGAGAGAGAGAGGAGGTAAGAGAAAAATTATTTTGGAGAAAGAGGAACCGAAAGAGAGAGAGAATAGGAGAGAGAGAGTGAGAATAGGAGAGAGAAAAAGAAAATAAGAGAAAGAGAGAGAGAGAGATCGGGGAGAGAGAGGGAGAGAGGGATAGAAATCCAGCTGGGAAGATCAACATCATCTCCGCTGCAACGAGCAACAGCAGCTGCGTCGCCGACGATCGCCGGATTTCCTCGTCACCGTTCGGGCCGAAAACCACCAACTCCTCAATCTACATCCAAACATCGAGGTAAGCCTCTCAAAATCATTCTTACTTCGTATAGATCACACGACGCTGCGTGGCTTCGCCGCCGGCGAACCACGGCGGCAAAACGATTTAAATAACTTTTAAAACCGAAATTACACCTATGTATATCTCCCCTTACGGACGTCGAAATCTAATTTAGACACCACCATTGAATTCAGGACCCTCGAGAACCTTAGGAACGACCCTAGTGGCGGCGAACGGTCACCGCCGTAAAAACAACCGAAAACCTCACACCTACGAAAACTCACTAAACGAGGCCTCTAACCCAATTTTTGACGTCACCAACGCGTCCGGAACGGCCAAAAACCCTTGGGGTGACTCCTGGACGGCCGCCGGCGGGGGTCGAACGGCCGCCGCCGGCGGCGTTTAAAAAAAAAAACAAAAAAACGCGATCTCTGCCCTTAACGGGTTGAAGACGACCCAAACGGGTCGGATCTGCGCCCGAAACCCGCATCCGCAACCCGCTACCCTTTTCATTAAAACGAGCCCAGTCGCGAGCGCGCCCGCGCGCGCGACCAGACCCGAACCGCGATCGAGTCCGATCGCGTGATCGCGCCCGCGCGCGCGCGGGCGAACCAGATTCGAGCTCCGTTTCGTCGCGGGGCGAGCCCAGACTCGAGTCTGTTTCGCGCGGGCTAACCATTTCCCAGAGCCAAGCACGCGGACGAGCCGTTTTTCGAGTCGTTTCATCCGATCGAGCCATTTCCCGAGCCAAGTGCGCGGACGAAGCCGTTTTCCCGAGTCGTTTCATTCCGATCGAGCCATTTACCGAGCCAAATCACACGATTGAGCCCAATACTGAGCCAGATTGCATAAATAAGCTTATTATTGAGCCAATTTCATTTTAAATTGAACAATTGATCTAATTAACTTAGTTGGATTAAAATAATTTTTAATGAATATTTTTAAACTAAATTAATGAAGGTTGTATGGGATTATAGGTGTATACTCGTAATCCAAATAAAATACGGAGGTGTATACTTCCTAAATATTTCAAATCAACATTATTTTGCAAACATAAAATTAAGAAATTTTTGAAATTTTGTATAGAGTTTATTGGTTATTGGTGTAACTTGTAATCCAAAATAATAGGAGTGTATACTTCCAATTTTTATTTTAATTTTAAAATTTGATATTTTATAATAAGAATTTGAAATGTGGCATGAGTTTTTTATGGGTTATAGGTGTAATACTTGTAACCTCAAAATAAATTAGAGGTGTATACTTCTAAATTTTAAGGAACATCATACAAACATAAAAATATAAATAAACTTTTTGGGCGATGATGAGGAAACGATACGGCGCTCGAGCCCAAACCTTAACTAAACAAAATTCTTTTATCAAAATACTTCTCGAATTAGGGCATCGTTCGATCCACGCCAACATTCACATATTTTATTTTCTCTATATTAATTCTCATGTTATAAGTATCGACATATTTGAGAATTGAATCCTTCCTATCTATATAAGGTAAAAGAAATAACGGTGTATACTGTTATTTCTACTTTTTAGTTTTTATATAAATGGAAATTTTAATTGGATATAGATGAACGAAGTGGTGTATAACTCCTTCGCCGTATTTCTATTATAATAATATTCGAGGAAATTAAATCCCTTTTAAATAATAGAAGTATGATTACAAGATTGGTGTATACTGATCTTTTAATCATAAATTCTATTATTTAAATGTCTATATTCAATGTAAAAAGGCAGAAGATAGTGTTATACCCAATTATCTTTTAAAACATTATATAGATATACTAAGTCGATATGCTTTAAATATAAAAAAATATAGGAACACAAAATCTGCACAAACCATCTATAGAGTACCCTCTTTCGAGGGGCGCTGTGGGGTGTTTCTTTGTCTTACCCAAACGTAACCGATCGACGAGCCTTAAGATCTCAAAAGTGGCCTATCCGGTTTCCCTAATTCGCATAAAAATTAGGTGCACTCCAAAAACCCCTCTTCCCCTTTACGGAGGAAGGTTCGTCAACAGAGGCGAAATCCGCTGGGACCGTCAAGCTCGTTTTAAGATAGTTGTGAATATTTATTGTGTTACATTTTTGTGTTTAATTAGGCTTGTTTGGATATATCGATAAATGTTGTGGAAATTTCCTGCTTTGCATATGTTGACCCAGGGTAAATACTCATCCTATTACCGGGACAATCGGAGATGGTACAATGTTACGTAGGTAGTCCGTATGCTGGCTCCTACCACAGCCAAATGTTAATCTGGGTAGTACTCTGAGCCGATGGTATTTGTGGCCATTGGTCGTCGGAGGAACCCCAGCAATGACAGGGTTGTTAGAAACGCACTGGGATAATCGGAGCACGTGTGCAATGTACACGGGTAGTCCGTAAGTCCAGCCAATATAGATACCTATAAAACCTCTACCGGCATTTGTGCGTACTAAAGAATTGTGGTATAAATTTATATTGCATATGGTGATTCAGGGCGTATGCTCATTTTGCTTACCAGGACAATCGGAGCATGCGTACAATGTGCATAGGTAGTCCGTAAGGCCTGACCCTTTACCACATCAAAGAAAAATCGGATTCTCTTTAAAAAACAGTTTTGAATTCCTCTTCCTTTAAAAAAAAAAATACAAAAATACAAACAAAACTTTCTTTTCTCCAAAATATTTTCAAATTCCTTTTCTTTTACACAAAAATAAAAAAGGTTCTTCGTTTCTTTTTGTTACAAAATAAAATTTCTTCTCTAAAAAATAAAAAATTCTTCGATTCCTTTTTGCGAAAGTTTCAAAATAACATTTTTTAAATTCCTTCTCTTTAAAAAAAATTCAAAAATTTAGAAATTTCACGAAAAATATTTTTTTTTTTTTTTTTTTTTTTTTTTAAAAAAAATTTAAAATTTTGCAAAAAAATTTGCATATCACGTACATTATTGCTCTAACACGAGGACGGTCAAGACGACTATCACGAAAAGAATTCCGTATCTGCTTCAATCTAGACGCCACACATCTGCATCAATGGCCGACAACGAAATGAACCAATAGCTGAAAAAAAAGAATGAAGAACTTCGTAAGCAACCCGACGATATGAATAAGCAACTGGAGCGGTTGACTTCAACTATTGCCGTACTTGTCGAAGAAAGAGCTATGTAACAAGTCAATAAATGGGATATCCCAGTTCTTCTTTCGTACGAGAATAACAGGCAGCACAACAAATTCCATATAATCCCTATGCATTATCACAACAACCTGAGCAAACCCATTATGCCCTTCCATAGTATGTTCCAACTGTCTGAACTGTGCAACTGCCGAAACATCCGACGACACAACTCCCGGTTAATCTCGATTTACAAACCACGAATTGTCAATTCCACACTGAGAACCAGCATATAGAAGACAAGGTTGAAAGTATTCTGAATTGCTTGGATAACTTGGAAGGTTGCCAAGGAAGATCTTGCCAGTTTTGCACTGTAACAGACTTAGATATCCCAAAAGACTTCAAGATTCCTGATTTTGAAAAGTATAAGCGGACCGACCCGCAAGTCCACAATATCATGTACTGCAGCAGAAATGGGGGCCGTATCTCAAGAAATGAAGAAAATACTAAATATAAATATTTTCAAGAGAGTCTAAAGGGACAACGATTCCGTTGGTACTTTAAAACAAGAACGAAATAAGAAGCTGGAAAGATTTGGCAAGTGCATTCTTTAACCACTATCAGCATAACAAGGATTTAGCTTCCAACAAATCCATACTCGGACTTTTGACTCCGAACAAGAATGAAAAATTTCAGGCTTTTGAACGAAGTTGGAGAACATAAGCTGCTCAAATCGTTCCTCCCATGACCAGAAAGTGTTAATTGACGAGTTTATGATCTTGAATTGCTTGGATGATAAGATTAAAATCATATACGCTGTTGCCTTAAGTTTCACTCAATTACTGACTACAAGGCTAAGGATCGAAATGGCGCAGGACTATGTGTTTAAAACACAAGAGGATACAAAGTTTAAGAAGAAAGATAAGGAGGTAGACAACATTGGTGGGACTGATAACTTCAAACAATCTTTATACCGATTCCCGTTCAATATCAATCACCTGCAAATTATCAAGCAGTATCTCAAAATTATCAGTATCAACACAATTGCCAACATCAATAATATTATCAACCTGCGCATTGGGTTAATCAGACATATCATATTCAGTCTCAACAACAACAACCTCCAGCGCAACAACAATATCAACAACTCCAACAAACTCGTCATTATTATGCGGCTCGTGGATATTTGCCAGTTTCTCAAGCGAAAATCTTCAAACAGTTGGCCAAAGAAGGCATGTTGAAACCCGTTCCGGCGCAACAATTCACACCTCCTTTCCCTAAGTGGTATGATATAAATGCTTATTATGAGTTTCACAGCAATGCTCAACGCCACTCTACCGACAATCGAAATAAGATATACGAACTACTGGAAACGGAAAGGATAAAGCTAAAGTCTGAAGAAAATAACGCCATCGAGCCACTACTTCCGATACAATGTTTCTACTAGCACAACTGAAAGAGGCATAATGAGATTGATACAGCTCTATTTCAAGATGAATGATTCTCGAGAAATGAGAATGTCTTCACATCTGTTTGCCTCTCACATCTGATTGCAACTTTGGTGGTTTCATTTGTCGTATTAAGATTTGATGTTTAGTTTTTTTTACTTATCCTTGCATAGTTCATATTTTTCATCGAGTCCAAGTTTTGCACCTTACTTTTCAATAGACAACTCTGATTGGAAGAAAGTTTTTATGATGTAATTTTGATTGAATTCTCGTTAATAACAAATGAACTCCAGTTTCCCCAATGAATTCTCCTGCCAATATTTTTCGTGAATTCTTTGTGATTCCTGCAAAGAGTGAATCAAAAGATATATACTTCCGATTTAAATTTAATAAAAGAAAAAATTGGCATTTACCAAAAAAAAAAAAAAAAAAAAAAAAAAAAAAAAAAAAAAAAAAAAAAAAAAAAAAAAAAAAAAAAAATTTCACAAAATTAAAAAAAAAATTTTGTTATACACCCACAAAATACAGAAGAAAAGAAAGGAAAAAGAAGTGAACTTTTTCAAGAATAGAGACCTCTTTGCAAATCTATTCAAAGCATTTTTTGGAAAACATGCACTTTGACGTCAGAGTTGAAGACATAGCAAACAGCAATCGAAAAAGAATCAGAAAATTGAATACAATAAAGGCTCTAAGTACCAATGTTCGTTCAGCTTCAAAGAAACACCAAGCATAACGAATAATACTTGTGGTGCTCCTGTCCGAACAGGACAAGGCATTAAGATCGTGTTCATAAAAATGACAAAATGTCTAACTTGTCATCCTAAAAAAAAAAAAAAGGGAAAATGTGCAACACAAAATGTTGGTTCTACATGGCATAAAAAAGTTAGTTTTGAGTAGTAGAGGAAAAAAAATATGTTTCGAAAAATTGGCAGAGAAGTCATAACAGAAAAAAAAAAAAAAAAAAAAAAAAAAAAACAACCAAGTCTATTTTCGAGATTTGTGTTCACCAAGCAAATAGGAAGGGATGATTACACTCAGTCACCTCAATGATGATGTTTCATTTACTCCACTAATGGCAAATATAATGAATCAGGCGGACTCAAAGAAAAATTTGGCGGCCCATTGCAGATCAATAAATTCGAAGTCGTGTATGTGAACTGGAATACCCCAGAAGAAAAAAAAAGAAAGAAAAGAGAAAAAGCCCTGCTAGTTGAAAATCCGAATAGACGACCTATGGCAATCAGTTAGGCCCATAAAAACGAATGCAAAATTTTCTTCGATTAACTAATTTAAACCGAGAATATACATATGAAAATTTACACTTTGCAAGATTCAACAGGAATTCATCTTCTTATCTACAGCACCACAAAAAAAAATATAACAAAAAATTTTCTTGAAACCACTTCCAAAATGGCCATAATATCTCCCAAACTCCACTTTCGAAAATAAGCCAATAACCCAAAAATCAATTTTCTTACTTCTCAAGCTGGAGTAATCTTTTATTTGGAAGTTCTTTAAAAAATTGCATATACTTTCAATATTTAGAGTTCAGATTGAGGATTCTCCTCAAAAAAAAAGAAACGTGTTTTACTTGCAATTTCCATGAAAAATAAAACTCATACAATGATAAGCTACGAGCTGAACTCAAGTCCATGCGACTTACTAAAATGGAAAGCAAGGAAGATGAAACAAGAAATTTTGTAATTGATAGAAGATGAGAAATGGGTCAACAATGGAGCAAGCTCAACATGGGTATATTTCTCCGGTTGAAGATTTGAGTCAAATGTCCATGCACTTACAATGAAGCAAAATTTTTCTTTCGAAAAATTTTTTGACAGCTGACAAGTCTACAAACTGGGGCAATTTTGCTTATGACATTTACAAAGAGGCTGATCTCCAACGCCAGAATGTATATCAATAAATGATGAACTGGAGCAGTTTTGAAAAGTCACCATCGGCAAAGGAGAGAAGAAGTAAGAAAAAAGGATGCAGAACAATGACTTTTTGAGTAGTCGGATTGACCGAACATCTACACACAAGCATATTTTCAGCATAAATTTTTCCACAAAGTTTTTTGGCAATTCTTTTCAGCATATTTTCAGCATAAAACTACTTTTTGCATAAAATCTTTGACAAATATCAACGTACAGCAAAATGAAGTTCTCTCATTTCCAAAACTACTTTTTACATTATCAGGCAACGAAATAAAATTTTTTTTTCATTCTAGAGTTTCGGAAAATTGACATTTTGAACTGACTGTGTTTTATGATTATAATTTTCAAACATTTTAAATTCTTGAACCGACTGTGTTCCAATATGAGACAACCGATCTCATTTTCAACTTTTCCCTTAAACTGACTAAGTTTTCACAAGACGACTGATCTCAATTTCAAATCTCACTTAGAAAATTTTGTTTTTGAACAAATTGTGTTTCATTCGTCAAACGACTGATCTCATTCTGAAATTTTCTCTTGAAACGACTGCATTCCATCAAAAGCACACTGTGCTCATCTTCAAATGATAAGTAAACTATGATATGCATGCAACATCAAAAAAAGTTATTGGTCCTCTTAAAAAAAAGGCAAAGATTTCAAACACTGGCAAATTTTCTGACGAAAATTTACACAAAGATATTCCCTCCTGACAAATATTCATACTGGTGCAAATTTTCTGGCGAAA
>MJHO01000728.1:0-15937 GCA_002076135.1 Xerophyta viscosa | reverse complement strand
CGAACAACGTATATGATAAAGTCTAGTAAATAAAATTCTACGATAAAATCACATAGAGACAAAATATACACTTAATTCTGACATGTGGATAATATGACATTGTAGAGTGATGTGGCAACCAAAGCCACCATCGTTGAGCTTACTCGTGATGAAAAGCTAAATGGAAATAATTATGACATTTGGCATAGAAAGATTCAATATCTACTGAACGAGAAAGACATTCTCGACTCATTAACTAACACTATAGAACCCCTGAGGAAGGGAATACGGCCCAACACCGCAGGGATATGGAAACATATAAGACCTGGTTTAACAAGGATCGTAGTGCGCGCTTTTACTATGTTAAGCTGCATGCATGATGATCTGATAGGAGAATTTGAAACCTTCCCAACTGCAAAGTGCATGTGGGACCAGCTTAAATTGCGTTTTGATGGCACTACGGTTACCGGACTTAGGGCGTTGAACCTTAAGTTTGACCAATACAAGCTGAACCTCAATCACACCATGACAAAACATCTGAGGACGATGTCTGCCATGATAAGACAATTGAAGGCAGCTGGGGTACATCTTAGTGATGAACAACAGGTTCAAAGTGTGATTCGTTCACTTCCTGATAATGCTGTTTGGAGTCAAGTTAAGTTGGTTCTGACTCATAATGAAGGTATTACGACCTTTGATGATGTGTCACGCCATTCTTGAACTTGAGCGGGCGTAATAAGAACGACCTGTGCGACTCGATGGTGCTGAACCACAGCTGGAACTAGCAAGGGAAAGAAGTCCCACGCTAATAAAGGCAAAAGCCAGCTGGTAAGAAAGGCAAAAACTTCAAACACCCACGTGGGAAACGTGGAAAGAAAGCTTTAGCCAAGGTCAAGTGCTATAACTGCAACAAGAAGGGTCACTTCGCTCTGATTGCACTGAGCCGAAGAACGGTAACTATTTAACCTCATTATTCTTGCGCTTATGTGTGTGCGCATTGTTAATGGTTGCTTATGAATCTCATCATTGGGATTGTAGACTCAGGAGCAACCAAGCACGTGACTAAATCGTGTGGGGTTCGGGATTTACCGTCGAGTTACCTAAGGCTAAACTATTTTGTCACAATGGAAAATGGAAGAAAACGTTGAATCGTTGGATTATAGCGTTCCTTACCAACTCAAGCTGCGTTTAATGGACGCACCCTATTTTTACATGATGTGTGATCACTGGTGTCGATGTTTGCCAATTCTACTATCAGTTTATAGCTATGTTAAAGGTTAACTTTCTTTCCATTTCGAAGCAAGAGGTTCTGTATTAAACATTACTGGTGATAAATGATGTGTTACGGCATGGTCCGAATTAGTAAATGATTTTGCTTTGTAATGGATTTTGGATGTATTGGATTTTTTATTACAATGCTGTTCTGCTACTTTTATTTGCCTGCTTCTGCAATCTATGTGATTATGTAAAATAGGATGCTTAGAACTAGTCTATTATTGGATAGTAGGACAAGAATGTGGCAAGATTAGCAAGAAAGAGGACTATTAGGGTCTACTCTAAATAACACTTGCCAACCTGTGCATGTAGCCTTCTGCTTGCCGGAAAAAAGAAAAAAAGCCTATGCAGGAAACAGCCTTAATGGGTAAGCCTTAAGGCAAAGAGAGCAGAGCTCTCATTTTAGACTGATCATTCTGACATTTGTGGATATTTCATTCCAATAACGTTAAAGCGCGTCATGGTGCATTTTATTTTCTCACTTTAATAGATGATTATTCTCGATATGGTTTAGTTTATCTTTTGGCTCATCGATCAGAAGTTTTAGATTGTTTTACAACAATTTTTTAGCTGAAGTAGGGAGAACCAAATGGAAGGACAATTAAGGTTCTTCGAACTGATAGAGGTCGAGAGTACCTTTCTGAAAAATTTAAAGAAATATGTGCAGAAAAGGGAATAGTGAGATAGTTGACAATTCCTTATACTCCACAACAAAATGGTGTTGCAGAGCGAAGGAATAGAACACTGTTAACGCATGGGTAAGATCCATGATGGCACAGGCCAATCTCCTAATTAAGTTTTGGGGTGATGCATTATTGACAGCTGCTGATGTATTGAATCGTGTCCCTTCAAAATCTGTTTCCTCAACTCCGTATGAGTTATGGAAAGGAGAGAAACCCAATCTCGAAGGTTTAAGACCTTGGGGTTGTGCAGGGTATGTTCACAATACTTCCCATAAGTACGGAAAATTAGGCCCTAGAGAAAATAAGAGTGTCTTCATAAGATACCCTATAGGCTCAAAGGGATATGTGATGTATGGTGAACATCAGGTATGGGGAATGTGTCGAGATTGTTCACCGTGATTAAATTTTTTGGAAAAATAATTTTTCAAATATTGGTGAACTTAAGAAAGGACCTGAACTATGATGGCTACCAGAGCAACTTACTCCGCGGAGGCGCTGGTTTTACTAAGAGAAGTATTGACATGAGTGTCAGACCGGGCATTTAGATATCTTAGAATAGTAAGTGGTGAGCGAGCGCCCATTGGGATAGTGGGCGGATCCAAATTGAAGAGGGAGGAACCCGAAAAGTTCTCATGGTAGAGGCAAACGCATAAAAAATTCCCCTGTCGTCGTTTTTGAAGATTGAAGGAGAAGAATCTTTTATGTGTGCTTCTTGTTAGAGCCGAAGAACCGCCGCTACTTATGAGTTTAGCCATTAAAGTCACCAAATTTCGGAGAGAAAATGGGTGAAGCTATTGAAAGATGATGATGAACTCAATGTCCGAGAAGAATAAAAGTTTGGAATTGGTTTTTGATTACCGCCAGGACGTAAGTCTATTGGAACAAATGAATTTTCTCAAAATCAAAAGAAAGGCGGATGGGTCATCGTAATATAAGGCTCGTTTAGTGGCTAAAGATTTTACCCAACAAGAGGGTATAGACTACGAAGAGACTTTCTCACCAGTAGTGAGGTTCGCGTCTATTCGTATTCTACTGGCTATCGTCGCACATTTAGATCTCGATTTACATCAAATGGATGTTAAAATAGCTTTTGTCAATGGAGAACTAGATGAGGAGATCTATATGGATCAACCTAAAGGTTTTCAAATAACTGAATAAGAGCGCAAAGTGTGCCGCTTGAAACATTCAATTTATGGCTTAAAGCAATCATCTAGGCAGTGGTATTTTCGGTTTCACGAAACCGTTACCTCCAACGACTTTGTGATGATGGAGGAAGATCACTGTGTTTATATTAAGAAAAGCAATAAGGTTTTTCTTATATTATCGCTGTATGTGGACGATATTTTGTTAGCCGGAAATGACTTAAATTTTCTAAATGCTACTAAAGAATGGTTATCTTCCATGTTTGACATGAAAGATATGGGTGAGGCAGATTATATTCTAGGAGTGAAGATCTAAAGGGATCGCTCTAAGAAATTACTGAGTATGTCTCAGGAAGCAATTATCAAAAAGGATATTAGAATATGCTTCAGACACAAATTTGCCAAACCCTTGAAACCCAATGCAAAAAGGCCAGCTCTTAGTTATGTGAGCAATGTTCCTAAGTCAGAAGAAGAAAAGAGCATTATGGCCCAAACTCCATTATGCCAACGCTGTCGGATTCTTTAATGTTTTGCATGATGTAGCACTAGATCCGACATTTTGTTTTACGGTTGGTATGGTCGTAACAAGCCGGGAACGCTCACTGGGCTCCAATCAGAGGTATTCGTACCCTTTAAGGGTCACACATGTTACCGCGAGAAGTCAAAGTGACGGTACCACCGACGCGCAGATGGAGGTCTTGATAAAGTATGAGCGTAAATCGAACTTCTGGTATGCCTTCTTGCGGAAATATCATGTGGCAGCAAAGCAAACATGTTGTCTGCTTTATCCATGATGGAATCTAGTATGGTGTATGCACCACAGCAGCTGCAAGAGGCTGTTTGGGCTTAAGGCTTTTCTGCAGAATGTTTGATTATAACACCTCATTGCGCCAATGAATCTGTTTGTCGTACATAGTGACAACACTGCTGTAATTTGCATACGGTTAAAAAATCTAAATACCACGGAAAGTCGAAGCAACATCGAAAAGAAATATCACTTTATAAGAATGTCGTGCACATGGTGGGTTGTTTTTGAAGTACATTCCTACTTGGAGATATGGTGGCTGATCCTTTTACTAAACCTCTCCCGAATGACTTTTCTTAAACATGGAAGGGTAGTATGGGTTTATTGTAAATATAATGTTGTACCAAAGTTGTATGAAAACATTGAATCTCCATCAGGAATTTATAAAAGTTGAGGCATTTTCTTCCCATAATGCCCTTTTGTTTTTTGTTAAACAACTTAGTGATGTCATTGTGTATATTTTGTTACAGTGTCAATAAGCTTGTGAGGCTGGCCCACTCACACGGGCAACCGCCCTGGTGTCTAGTGAACACGCATGATGAAACAATGTATATAGCTAGCACTACAAAGTGCAAGCAACTGTGGAGAAAGATTTATATACATAGTTGTCGCCTTGATATACGATCAAGATGAGACTATATGATGAAATAGTCGAGAATTGGGAATCACTAAAATTTGTTCTTTCCCAATTTAGCTTATCAAAGCCGAGCGTGAGTTTCTTAATAATTACTTGAGGTGTGACTAGCTAAAGAACTCAGGGTAGGTGATGAAGTTACCTACACCAAGGCTCGTATAGTAGGAGTATATAATGGTATATGACACGTCCTCTTAATTGAGGGAGTCCCACTATAACATACATATCATACGTATGTGCTAAACCGACCAAATAGTAGGAGTGATGAATGGATCCTACTTCATCGCTGTGTGAGCCCAATAGATTCCTTATAAGCAAAATCAATAAAGGAATGTATCCCTTTAATATAACCAGGGGAACCCCTGTTTTTCAATTGCATCCAACTTTTGTCCAACCTACACACATCAATGATTAAAAAGTTATTAAATATGCATATACATGGAGTTAATGTAGTATCTACATTTTTTTTTTCTGTGTAAACCATTAATAAAATATATAATATTCATGTATTGGTTTTCATCATGCCTTTTCTCAGACTATTATTTTTTTTTTTTAATTTTTTTGTGATTTGGATTTCTTCAGCTGCTTCAAACAGACGTAAAGACATCAATCTATCCATGATCAATCATACTAAAACTCATAAGAATTAAGCATCTCATCAAGCTTAATAACTAATATATGATTAATCAATCAAAAAAAAAAAAATTAGAATTAGTTAAATAAAAACAACCTGTTGTGCGCGTCAAACGCTGAAAACGAATTAAATCTGGTGTGGAGATTGGGGAAGCTTGATGGAGAGGATGACTGCACGACGTCGCTCAAGAAACCAACAAGATTTGGGAAGCTTCGTCAAGTTGAAGATGAATTTAAATCCGCGGTGGAGTTTGGGGAAGTTCGACGGAGAGGATGACTGCACGACGGAGCTCACGCGACCACCAAAAAAAAATTCTTTCCTTAATAGCATGTAATTTTTATATAATGCGATCTCGGCGCCGATTACTTCTACAACTCCTCCCGCCAGAAATATTTTTTCCTTAAATTCGCACAATAGAACATCAGTGACCGACGCCATCGGTCGCTCAATCAACTGAATCAACAACCGGTCCTTCACACGGTCATCGATGAGCTTCTAATTCGCGATTGGCATAATGCTGAATCATCAATGGTCGTCGAATTGTCGGCGTTCACGACGAATCGCCTCCCAGTCGGTGTTAAAATACCTTAACAATGACTGCGTTCCGTCGCGGTCGCTTAAAATCAATTTATCAGCGACCGCAACGCAAATCGGTCGCTGCTCGCTGGCATTCCACTGACCAAACAAGCGGCGGTCCTTGATACCCATATTTAGCGACCCTTACGTCTCGGTCACAAATGAACCGGTCGCTGAAAGCAACTTCTAGTGTAGTGTCTGCACTGGAGCCCTTTGGGACTTAGAACTATGACATGAAGTAAGGATTTGATGTTGCTACTTTAGCATGTGTACAAAGATCAAGAATGATTCGGTTTGTAGGAGCATGTCTAAGAAAGCAGTCAAGTCAGTGTGAATTGTCATATGTGACTAAGAAAGAAACTATATGTTCACACCCAGAGATTTACGTGTCATTGTCTAGACAGTTATATCACCTTAGTGTCTTAAATAACTATGAGCGTAAAGATGTGAGTAAAAGGATCACATTGTTTCAATAATCTTGAGGGATCAAGAATGTTGATCTTGTGTGAATTCATATAGGGTTTCGGGGTACTGACGAGGGTATATAGTGAGTTATGTAGTGTGTGGCCCAGCTTGATATAACACTACTATAATATCTTTCTCTTCTATCTCGTCCGGTCGGCACTCTCATTTTCTAGTATATAAAGATCTTTCAATAATTATTTTCAAGCATTGATGGATGCTTGAGTGGGAGATGTTGGCATCACTCGAGTCGGTCCGAGTCAAGCATCCATTGGGCTCGGGTAACCGTCTTTTCGTCGCGGTTTCCGGTAACCGCCGGTTAGTTACAGTAAAACCGCCGGGTAGTTTTCTGTTTGAGTATAAATCAAATTCAAAATATATATATTATATTACTATATATATATATATATATATTATATATATTAATTGCCGAGAAAGGTATTTTGGGTAATTTACCCAAAACAATATCTCAGCAAAAGTCACACCTTAAGCAATGCAAATGAGAGAGGGAGAGATAGATGGGGTGTGCAGTGAATGATGTGATTTTTTTGTTTTTGCTTTTCCTCTCCAGAACCAACCGAGCCCTCCTGACTTCTTTTTTTCTTCTTCTCTGCTGGATTACATTCTCTGGATGAATAACCTCTCCCTCTCTGTACTTAAGTTCTTTTCATCTCCTCTCTTGAATATTTTCACAACTATTACTAAGTATTATTGGTGATTTTAAATCTCATTACAAGGCAACATTCGGTGGTGTCTCACTCGACTCCGAATCGTGCAAATTGGAGACCGAAGGGTCGTTACTAGAGAGACCCTTACACGGGGCAGCAAATATTCGATTGGGACAAGTGCTACGCACGCCTCGACCGGTAAAATTTATAATCTTACTTTTTATTTTGAGTTGTTATTTTGTAGGTTATTTGGAACACTTGAAATGATAGTATTTGTAAGTACTCTTCAATTATTTGTTTAGTACTAAATTTTCTGTTTTAATTTATATATTTTAGAAATTAAATTGTGTGTATTTATACTATTTAGGCTCAATAAATCCATCAGTTTCGATAACCATCCGCCCACTCTATAAATATATATTGATAGACACGTAGAGGCCACGGATTATATTGGTAATATTCTTGGGAACTTGGAGATTGAACGAGTGAGTGTCTCTGATAGTCACCCACGCCGCCGTAGAGATCGCCGGAGCATCGCCGGAGTACGGGAGTGAGTACGACGAGATCAACGTTTCCGCACCGAATCGAAGTATTCCGATAGACTTCGATCTCTAGATCCAAGCATGCTAGGATCCTAATTTATCTTCATATTTGATTATGCAAATCCGTCATTTGAAGAAATACAGCACATGACGGTTTTAGCTTTCTTGATTGAAGAACTTCATAATCTTATCGTTGCAGTGGATCACCATACTTAATTAGTGGATGACATTATATGTCCAATAACACTTGTAGTTTTACGAGAAAAAGTCTAATAGTCTAGTCGCAATGTCCATGTCTGTTGTTGCCTTTTTTTTTATGTTCTGTTCCATGTCTAATATAACATTTCAGTATCCTTTCTTTGAAAATTTTTATTGCATCTGGTTCCTTAATATGAGTACAAGGTGAATCAACAATGAAGTTTTAACTTTGATTTTTGATAGTATATATCAGTTCCTGATCAGCTGATTTCTGATAGTATATATCGTTGAGGTGTTTATTTAAGTGCTGGTAGTGAAGTGGAGTTCCTTAACATGAATTTCAATTCAGCAAAAGTAGGTGCTTTTTCTGATAAGAGCAGATTCATTTTTCTGGTAGTTGTTTATTTTAGTGCTTTTTCTGATATATGCTGTGCTTCCTTAGGCATCTCAAATACATGCATATAACCGCCGCAAACTTAAGAACTTTTTTTTTTAATTCAAAGTAATTTATATTCCGTACTATAATTTGCAGACTCGAACTTTAAGTTAAGCTTTATATTCCGTATTTCAATCAGCGTAAAACGTTAGGTAAAAGACAAATGTGCCCTTCTATGAGCGGGAAGACGGTAAAAGAAAGATAAAAAATGCGTTTTATCGTGCGAGCTTGGATAAAACTTTGCCACGTCAACAATATAACGGAACGACGGGAGAAGTTGACGGCAAGGTCAACGCGGACGCTTTTTAAAAGTTCAGGGTTATCGCGGGAACAAAAAAAAGTTTAGGGTCATAGCGGCACATCTTTGTAAAGTCCAGGGGTTAAAAAAGATATTTCGCCTATATTCTATAAGAAGTAATAAAATCCGCCACTTTTTTTTTCTACTGTATATTTTATATATGATTTTCAGATTAGATTTTTTTTTTTTTAATTTGTGAATTTGTGTTTCTAAATTTTTTTAAGATATTTTTTGTAATTACTTTTAGAAAGAATATGAGATATAATAGATAGATTTAATTGAGAGAAATGAAAACAGATAATAATTATAAATTAAAGAAATTCAAAATTTTACTAATTCTAAAATTTTAAAATAATTTTTAATAATTTTTTGACACATGTATCGCGGGGCATCTTCTGCTAATATACTTATAATGTTAGCGAAAACCAACCTTTATGAAGACAAATCATACCAGACAAAACACTTCAAGGCCAACACCAGTAGAACAAGCCAAGAAGAGCAACGTGGAGGAATATCCATTTTGTCAATAATGTATAGTGTTCGGCATCTCGAAGCGTTGGCAATCCAAAATCGGCTGATATAGCCCCTCCTAGCAAGTTATGACCGAAATACAAGCAGTCTTGAAGACTTTTCAGATTTCCAATTTCATGTGGAATATTGCCAGTCAGTTTATTTTAGTTCAACTTTAGAAGGCGTAACCGTGAACACTGACCAAGTTGACTTGGTATTGAAACATTTAGGTTATTTTCCGAGAGATCTAGAGTCGGTTAGATAATTGTATTTTTATATACATACAAGGTTTCAAGTTTTGTCAAGTTTACCACAGAAGAAGGAAGGGAGCCGGTTAGATAATTGTTTGACACTTCAAACATCGTCATGCTCCTAGCTGCCCTATTCCATAAGGAATATATCCTGTGATTGCATTTTGATGTAGGAACATGATAGAGATCAATATCAAGTTTCCTATAGAAGATGGAATAGGACCACTTAGAAGATTGGCTGATAGATCGAGATCTGCAAGATTTGCTAGATAGCCAATCTCGCAAGGGATTGAACAAGAAATATGAGTTTCAAAGAGATGGAATGTTTTGAGCTTGATTAAATTCTGGATGGAAGACAGAATGCAACCTGTGAGATCATTTGAGTAGAGTTTTAGAGACTCCAATTTCGTACAGTTAAGGAAGGAGGAGGTAGGTATATTACCCGTGAGCTTGTTGTCGGATAAATCAAGCTTCGCTAGACGTGTCAGATTGCCGAGACTACGGGGCATGTCGCCGGAGAGATGATTACCGGATAGATCAAGCGACATTAGGTTAGCCAGTTCTCCGATTTGAGGTGGAATGGGTCCTGTGAGAAAGTTATTTGAGAAGTTGAGGTTGTCGAGAAAACGGAGAAGTTGAGGTTGTCGAGACTGCCCGATAGATTGGTACGACTCAGGTCAATTTCTTCTATCATTGTTCTGCCAACGTCACATGAAATTCCATGCCTTAGCAAGCAGCACACTGTTACAAATTATACGATAGAAAAGCCTTAGCAAGCAGCACATCGTGACAAATTATACGAAAAAAATTCACCTTTTCATTCCCAATGGTCAAACTACAAATCCATGGTGGTTCATACGGGATCAGGATCATCTGCACCGAATTTTATGTAACGTTCCGTGCATCGACATCCGAACAATATTTATATATATTTTTTGAAAAAAACTTTCAACATAAAATTTTAGATTTTGATGAGATTTCTAACTTTCATTTTGAAAGATTTTTTTCAAAAATGATTCTATATAGGTGTTATGGAACTCCAAAGACTTAACGTATTAGCAAATTTCAAACAAATATTTTAAAACACGTTAAGATTAGGAGCTCCAAAATCTACAACTTTTATTTTTTCAAAAAAAAAAAAAAATATTTTTTAAAGATGTTGATGCACAGGACGGTGCACAGAATCTGGTGCAGATGATCATCATCCGTTCATACACCTAGGAAACAGAGATCTTAGTTACTAAGTTGGTATATTACAGTCCATACGACTTTGCAAAATCTTCTTTGAAGCTCTACGGGTATAAATTACAAACCATTATTAACCATAAGAGTTTGAAGAATTGACTTCAAATTAATTTCTTTGTTGACTTCTACTTTCTTTGTCGACTTCTTTCAGCTAAGCTTTAGCAAGCAGCACATAGTCACAATCGATACAAGAAAATTCACCTTTCCATTTAAACCAATGGTCAACTATATAGCATGGTTGTTCATACGCCCGGGAAGTGGAGTGCAGGAATTCACCCAACATATATATAACATAGACTTTTAACAGCATTGTTAAGCAAACATGATTAATTCCCACCATTCCTTAGTGCACAGTACTGTATACAGTACTGTTGTTACCTATTTACTTTTGTATACAGCAAGTGCTGCTGTTACCTACTTACTTTTGTATTTAATACAGTACTGTATTTAAATTTGTTAGTGATTGCAGTGACCTGTAAGTGCACTATTGCTTATACATGAATAATCAAGTTTGGTCCACTTTTTTTAAAGCAACTTTGAAACTGCAAACATTGTAAAATGCTGGTAAAAGAAAGAATTCTACGATCATACCTGTTGGAACTCTTTCCAACCAGAAGGCTCAATTTGCTCTATTCTTCTGATTAGACGGCTAGCTCTAGCCTCTAGACGTTCGATTTTCTCTTTAGTAAAATTAGTCATATCAACTATCTTCTTAACTGTTTGAATCCTTTAGTGCTCATAATCTTTTTCTTCAACCGTGAAACCTTTTTCCTTTGTTCTTTGTAACGCTCAACAGATTCTTGATATGCCGGGGACCAATCTCTTACCTGTAAGAAAACAATTAGAAATAAAGGAGAAAAACCGAAAAGTATTTACATTATGTCGCTATCAAGGTGAACTCTCCATTCAAAAACCAAGTATTAGCTTCTACCCACAGTCACCGTGAACAGTTAAAAGACACAGGGAAAGCTCAGAAATGAGAACTTTCTTCTGGCGACCAACCGAAGAAGAGGCTAATGTAGCTTCATATTCATAGGCAATGGCTTTAGAAGCCATAAGAATAAAGTGCGGCAAAAGCAAACTATGCACAGGAACATTCAATGTGATGTTATTGAAATTATATGTTAAAGGTCATTTGAAGCACAAATGATGTTTTGAAACCCAAATTTGATGTTGCAAAGTTAATGCATGTGTATCTGGAGTAGATACAGGTGTGTGCATTATTAGATTGTCTGTTTGTTTGGAAATGTGAGATTTGGATACTTGAGTTGTGAGTATTTTCAAAATCTGTATATGCATTTTTTGAGATTATCGGTAGACAGATATGACTTTCTGTTGACCGAACCCTTTTATTTACGTGGGGATCTGGTCGGATGAACTATCAGTCGACCGATAAAAAGTTCTAGGCCTGAATTGGCCCAAAACACCAAAAACAATACAAATCCGGCCCAAAATAGTCCAAAACTCAATTCAAGCAGTCCAACACCACAACAGTCAATTTAAACCCAATACATAGCTCGTAAAAGACCCGGAGTTTATAACCGCCTCGTACATCTTCTTCCAAACTATGGCGCCGCTAGCATTTTGGAAGTAGATGTTTACTCGAGTGGTCGGATTAGACACAAAAGCATGTGCAATACACATAATATAATTTTAAAAATTTTAAAATTATGAATCTAACAACAATAAGAAGCCTTTTCCCAGCTACAAGTTCACCAAATCGTCATCGGTACCTATATCTGGCCATCAAATTGATGGACAATCACAAAATTAATCCAATTAAATCCTTGATCATGTATCTTGGCTATTTGACAACCTATGGTACTTATCTCCAATGTAAGCACATTTGTTCTTCATATCTCGTCATTGCCATTAAGCTAGTTTAGTCGTTATTCTAATTATCATCTAAAAAATAAATACAATGAAGTTACATAAGCACATTATTGTATATTACTAATATTTAAATCCTATTGCAACTTTTCCTGTCATAAATCATATAATAACTTCATATACGAGGTTACCATATAGTCTGTTTAATTCCGGCATTGCTAAATAAACTTCACATATTCCAAGGAACTTGGTATATATGCTAGATTAAAGCAAAAGCAAATCGAGTTTCTTTCCACAAAAAAAAAAAGCTTTGTTATATCATTGTCACAAAGAACCAAGAAATATAGTTGGCATCAAAACAAATTTCAAAAAAAAAATAAAAATCAAGATAAGTACGTCAGTCATACAAAAACATCTATAACATCAAGCAAGAAAACAAATGCTACGCGGTATGCAGTATATACAAAACATGGAGAGTACGGAATGGAAGCAATGGCCTTGGTTTGTGAAGAGCAGTGCTAAAATCTGAAAAGAGAGGAATGTTCCGGTGGGTAAAATATTTGCAAGGTGGGCAGTGCAACAATTATTAATATCTGTATAGAATGAAGGCATATTCGAAAATAAAGTTCACTTAAGAACATAAGAGAACAATAGAACCAGGCTTGCCATTTAACCCCTTGGAGTTTTGAAGACCAGACAATCTCAATGCAATAATCATAATAATATTACATTCTATAAACCCACTTATTTCTCTATCAGAAGTGCTAGGGAGCTAAAAGTAAGTATTCAAACCATATACTTTAATTTAAATATGATACAAACTTCTGCATCAAGTCAAGGTCTGTAGCATGGTTGAGCTACAAAGTTATGGTGGAAACTCTTGGAATGAGTTAATAAAAGAAATATAAATGATATAATAAGTGTAATTTATTGTTCTGTTAAAATCATATAAGATAACAATAGTTTCGTTTAAAAGTTATAACGTTGCTCACTTTTTTGCCAGTCAGTGTCATCTGACGTCAACAGAAACATACTACAAATAGCATGGGCTAACTTATAACCATAACTTATAGAGTATTGACTTCACTAATTCAACTTCTTTTTTGGTATCTCACGGCAACGCATATATGAAACATGCGTTCTTGACAAGTCCTGACGTTTTCTCATTTGGGAGATATGATAATATGTGAAAGACAATATTTGGAGTAGATCATTACCTCTGTGTTTTCAAACATTCTTAACATTCTTAAGACAATGTAGCACAAATGGTCCCTTGTTTTATATAAGCGCTCAAGTTGACTATGGCAACCAAAGCTTTCTTCACCTTGGAGGGATTCAATCAGGTTACCGTAACAAAGAACGTTCGTCACAGAATGTATATGTGATTCTTGCATTAGAGAAAACAAGAAATTGACCTTCTTCTCATTAAAATAAAGGAAAAGGGAAATAACTGAATTATTGAATAGCATCCTGAAAATGTTTTCAAGTGTTAAGTGTATTCTCAAGCATATATATGGATGTTCTAATAAAAAAAACTCGATTTGGAAACTATGGAAGTTCATAATCTAACTTGTGTTTCCATGTTTAGAATGCAGGACTTCCCCTTGACAAATGACAAGAAAAGAAAGTTAGAATACATCACAGCATTGTAAATGTACAGGCATAGTCTGCATATAATGACAGGCAAGAGCAAAACACATCTAGCACCTATGCGTATGCTTTTTATTTTAAATTCTCTTACCACACCCAAGTTTCCGAAAAAGAACATTCAAAAACTTAAAATTTGTGTGCATTAGCACGGCAGACACGTTCTGAGATCAAGGTTTAATGAACCGCAGCTTGGCACACCTCTTAATTCCCTGTATACGAGTCTACGCAATTGTGTACATAAAACCTATTCACTTTTAATATTACTAAATATCAAATTTTTAGATACGGCATTTTTAATGACCTTGATGGAAGTTCTTCCACTTACCATACTACATTTTCATAAGTTACTCCAACTATTTCATACATTAAAAATCCTTAATACTTCTGAGTATATAATGATAACCTACCTAGTCAACCTACCTGCTGAATTGCAATGCAGTCTAGAAAACAGGGGATCCGTGAATACATGATAAGCATTCCATTTTCTACCAAAAAAGCATAATAGGCAAGAAAATGAACATACAACTACTTAGCAATAAAATTTATTACTAGGAAATATATACTATTTTTTGATTTTATGCAAATTAAAGAAGACATTTAAGGGCATGCGCGGATACATATACTTTATAAAGTTTCTACATGCGTGTATGGCTGGTTGTGAATGCATCCCGTGGTGAACCCCGGATGCGAGCCGTCACAGGCCTACCCAAAGATGTTAGTCTATAAAAAGAGTATGCCATATTTATGAAAGAAGGCATTTCCTGGCTAAGTGTTATAGTCATTCACAAAATTTTATTTGATCATGTCAATGATAACTAATTTTTTTTCTTTAATTAGTTTATTTGAGCATGTAAATGATTTTAGGCCATTAATACAAGTCAGACACATAAAGACGTGGAATTTGTCCGCACGTGTCTCTCATGAGTTCTAAAATTTGCATACCTGGAAGAAGAAGAAATATTGTCAAATTTACGAAACATACTTTTGATCAAAGCGTTATTCGGTTATCATCATCATCATCATCTTGGTCTAGTGACGACTTGCTTGTGAAGCTATAACCCTCCTACTATCATCATTCTTATTTGAAAGCTTTGACGCACAATTTGTTTCCTCCTTCCTCATGTTAGAGGATGCTTATGACTGGTCCTAACTACCTTTTGACTCTGCAACACTGTTTGCTTCTTCTCATGTGTTATGCAGGTCTATGAGAATCTTACAGAACAAACCACAGACAATCTGACATAAGCAAAAAGATAAAAGTTATACGCCCCTACTTATGTACTATGCATATGATTTCGTGTTAAAACTTAAAAATAAGAATTATGCTGATGAATTCTCACTACTTACGTACTATGCACAAGCAGTATAGTTTAGTGTGCATTCTGCTTTGCGAACGTGCAAACTCCTACCTTTGATCCAATTTTGAGTTTGTGCTTTAGGATTAACACTATCGGCAAGCAACCGAAGGGACAAAGAGGACAAATTAACCTTCATATGTATTACAATAATGGACCATTTTAACTATAAAGATAAGGCATTTTATTTTTCATACCTGGGCAACCTTGAAGAGCTCATCCAATCCTTCCAAGATTAAGATTTGCATTGTGTAGTAGATCGTACCTATCATGCACCGACGGGCAACAAAATGAGTTTATAAAAGAAAATTCTTCTCTCCAACTACAATAACTAGCAATCACTGCCTCATACGAGTTTCGTATTTCATTTCCATCCATCCTCATTTGATTTTTACAATTATAAATAAAACAGATGCTCTTCCTAAAACTTCGTTATGCATTATAATTATTAAAAAAACATATTATCAACCAATGGTATACTTATAAGATAACACAAGCTAACACAAGGCAAAACACTTTTCACGAGTTGGATGCATGGCAAACTGAACAAAAATTAATTTTGCTTTAATTATGTAAAAATCTAAAACATGCTCCAGCATCCTCCTTGGCGTTGGCATACATTAGCGAAGAGAAGTGCAACTCTTTATTATTCACTTTTGTTCCTTTTCCTTTTTGGTCGGCATGGCTGATTTTTGGCCATAGTGCCAGAAATAGTTGAAACTGCCTCATTGATACGATCCTGAGCCAAGACCATTCGTTTATCA
>MJHO01000727.1:0-15947 GCA_002076135.1 Xerophyta viscosa | reverse complement strand
AAAGCTCGATAGGAAGACATTAACTTAGTTAACTTATGTATTAAAATATGCTTATCAAAGTGTTAAATATATTACATATTTGATTTTAGATCAATATAAAAATGTTCATGATATACTTTGGTACCTCATAGCATACCTATCTCCATGCTTATACAGTAGCTTGCGAGCATTCTCGTGAACAAGCTCGCTTAAAAGTTGTTAATGAGCTTGTTTGTCATGTTGCACGCACAAGCCTGTGAGTCAAGCTCGCATTCAAAACGAGCCAAGCTTCAGAAGATTTATTAGAGCTCAAGCTCAAACTTCGGAGTCTATTTAAAGTTAATGAAGCTGCTGAGATTATGCCTAAGCATGGCTTGACTTGGCTTGGTTTCACACCTACCCAAAGGAATGCCCAGATTTAATCCTTATTGTGCTAAAAATTGTTTGGGGAAAGTTTTGGTAGGTTATATACTCCAGCTTGAAATGAAAGCTGAAGCGTAACATAGCATTTCGCATTTGTTATGCTTAATGTTGCTTTTTATTTACACCTATGCAGGTTATAATATGCATAGGTGTTTACACCTAGAAGAAAGGCAAGGAGAGCACTGCTCCTGGGGAGAAAAATATGCAGAAGAGACCTTTGGGGAGACCTCGTAAGAAGCCGAAGAATACCGAGGAAATAAAGGAAAAGAAATCTGATGCAGTTTCTGCGCATGCGGATTGACCTTGGTCAAATTTGTCTCAAACTTGATCTCTAATCCGATTTGCATTAACACGCTGCATTCCAAAAATGATTGGTTTGATGTAATTTTGAAAAAATGGTGTGGATGAGAAATTGTGATTTGGGATGAGAAATTTCGAAAATGGGGGAGGGACGACGGAAATGAAGAACGTGAGAAGGAAAGGGAATGAGCTGCCACGTGTAATATATACTTCATCAAAAATTTTTATTATATATTACTAGTTATTATTTCATCACTCATCAAATAATCGTTATTGATTTTTTTTGTTCGTAGTGGAGAGAATGAGAATCAAAACCCACCTCAATGAAAATTTTGTTGATATAAATTGAAAACAATTCAAGTTAATATTGTCCGTTATATTATAAACCGAAAGATAGAATTCAGAGGGTAAGTTAGTGAGATAAAAGATATTTCCAAATTCACCCATCTGGTTCAACTAAGTACCATAGTAAGGATCTTTTCATTTCTATTGTATTTTAGTGTATTTAAATATTAACATTTATTTGAATTTCGGCCTTCAAACAGATATTATAAAGAGTTGGTTTGAGGAATTTCATTGCGAACAATTTAGAATTCCCATTAATAAGGCATCCCTCGTAAATCACACCCTTGCCCATCGCTTTCTAAATATCATCCCTGCCTCACTCTACTACTTCCTTTCTCTTTCTCCAACAATTTTGTATGATTGAAATTGTAAATCATCATAAATCTCTTTCTTTCTCCTTTCCTCAAAACAACTTCAATTGTTATTACGTCCACAATTGAATTCGAATTCATGCTTTGCTAAGCTCAATCACCCTAGTTTGGACTCGTGGGATCCATATTAGCAAATTCCGAATTCCCTTTTTTTAAAGTTTTTTTTTTTGGTATAATACAACTATCCAAGAGTTACTCTCAAACATTGGCTCATGTCCTACAACGTGATGCTCAGCATGCTAGAGCTGAAGCTCAACGCACCAAGTTAGATTTGGATAACTGGTTAGCCTCGGGCTTAATTGGGCCGCTCGAAACACCAATCCGTCAACCATTATCAGTAATAATTTCACCCCTCCTTACCAAATATCATTCAAAGACGGGACATTTGTTCTTTTTATATTTCTCATAATTTTAAAATTATTAAAATATATTTTCAGTTGTCAAAAATTGCCCTCTATATCCTATCAAATGACAGAAATGCTTTCTTAACAATGTAAATGACATAATTGACAAAAAATAATTAGGAATATTTTTTTTATAAAACGTATATTAATTAAGTTACAGATTTTAAAGAGATTTATAACTTTTGTACTCAAAGTTTTTTTAAAAAAAAAACTTCTAAATAGGTATTTTGAAATTATGAAGTATTAACATATTTTTGTTTACTATTTTTAAACACTTATTATAAGTAATTTATTAGAAAATTTTGAAAATAAAAGTTTTAAATCTATTAAAATCTATAAGTTTTATTTAATTTTTTTTTTAAAAATTCATTAGTATATTTTTTAAATTTGTTTAAAAAAATTCATCAGTTTAATTTTTTTTTAAAAAATTTAAATTACTAAAAAAATCAGACCGTTGCAATTCTTTAGGAATTATCCTTTAAATCAACCGTTTTGAACTATTATAAATTGAGTATAATATAAATATAAAAGGACATATCTTCCAAGAAATAAAAACTAAAAACTCCAAGGGCGTGTCTTAATCTCCCTTTCGGCTTGCTCCTCTGTCTTACGCTCCGATCGCCGCCGCTTTAAGTACCATCCGTCGCTCGCTCTCTTTCTGCTGCCTTTCTCTTTCTGTCTATGTCTGGACGCTGAAAATCGCCATAGAATCTTGCCGTAGGGTTTCCCTAAGGTCGTAAGAGATGCCGCTGTTCCTCACGGGCGAGGAGTTCTGCGCCGTCAAGAACGATGCAGCGGCGGTGGCGGAGCGGGCCGACTCTATTATAAACCGATCTTTGCCGCCAGCTCGACACCGTCCGCGCTGAGCCCAATGCTGCTGCCATAGCTGCCGAGCAGACCGTTGCGATTCTTGAACAGCGGCATGCCGCCGTGTCTGTAGAAATTGCTCGCCTGCAGGCAGGGAATTCTCAGCTATCTTCAGCCCTTGAGCTGCGAACTTCAGAAATTGCTTCTAACATGCGATAGCAGCAGACTGAAATCGCCACCGTATGATTTATCCTGGCTTTATTTCTTAATTTTTTTCTCTTTTTTTTTTTTTTTTTTGTTTTTTATACTACGTTTCTCCCTCTTCGGGTTCTTGATGCTCTCTGAATGGACAGATTGAGAAGGATGCAGAAATGGAGAGGCTCAATGTGGAGGCCGCAGAGCCGCATAAATCGATGCACCAGCTGGTGGAGCTTGTTGAGCCAAAGGACCCTGAGATTGGCGAGAAAAATGCTACTATTCAGAGCTACTACAATAGGATTGTTATTCTGGTTATTCTTTGATTTTTCTTTCTTTTTTTTTTTTTAATTTTAATTTTAATTATTTTTTTTGGCATATTGACATTTTCTTTTCGACTCTGTTGATTGACTTGCATTTCTTGGCACCATGATGCTGTTTTTGATACTTGATTTTTTGAGTATCGAAGTTTTAAGGACCAAAGGGTTTGTGGAAGAATTTTTGTCGGACCGTTTCAAACCCGGTGTCGATAAGTGTTACTTTGGGATCCTGGCTACCTAATCTTGTTTCATTTTGGATTTGCGGAATAATATTCACCAATAATTGTTACTTAACTAGTACGATTGATTCTTATACTTTTGTATTGTGGTTTGCATGTGATACAGACTGTATGATGAGCTGCTGTCATGGCCTGTTCTGATGTTCAACTCTTATTTCTTTCTGCAGTTTTGTGCCCTTGATTTCGAGTCTCTACTGTTGCTATGACTGCTTTTTAAGCAACTTTTGTATTTTTCTTCTCTTTATTATTTCTTTTTAATTTTGCAAGAAGCTTTCGTACTGATCCTTGGTATTTCTGCAGTATTAAGATTAAGTTGTATGTGATGTTAGTGGATAATAACTCTGCTTGCACTAAAAGTTTTTACTTTGCGTGTCCTAAGCCAAACACAGAATCTGCCTTACTCTCTATCTCTTGATATTTGACGCGCCATTATGATTGGTGGCCATGTTTGCATTATTTGGTTTGATCATGATTCTACAGATATCTTCCGACCATGTCCAAGAGCATCCCAATTTTGTGTGGTTGCCAACCCACCTAGCCAATGCCCATTGGCTAGGTGGATGGGCCTCAACAGTGTTAGGGATGATCTCCTGGACTCGTTACGGGCATTGGCTAGGTGGGTGTGCCCCCACCATGTTACGAATGATCTCCTGAAACAAAGTCCAGGACCCCTAGCGGTTTTCATTGGCAAGTTGTATTGATATTGCCATCATTTTTCGAATTAGTTGCTGCCAACATTTTAAGTGTTTTCTCTAACATCTTTCAATAGCTCTGGATTCGTGCATTGTGGCTGCTTAAAACTTGTGGAATGTATGGTCTGAATGTATCTCTACGCTCTAGCTATTGCATAGGTTATTTCTACATTATGCCATCATCAATGGTTTGAAATTCGAGTTATGATAATGGAACATTGTAATATTGAAGTTCTAATCAAACACCCTAAATCTGTTGCTTTGTAGTATAAAGCATTTGTGAACACCCAACTTGAATGCCATTTGTGGGGGGTTGAATGGAAAATCATTAGTTGCAGAACATAAAAATCCGAATGCAATTGGCAGTGGTGGAAAGACTAGCGGAAACAAAAGAACAAACAAAGAGCAGAAATTTGATCAGAAATTTGATAAAATGAATGAGGCGCTTCGGTTTAGTTGCAATAAAGGTTACCCTGTTATGGTTGTGAGGTAACACTTGCTTTCTATTTAATTGTCTTCATCTCCTTTGGTTTATCCAGATGTACATGCCATGCATACATGATTTGGGACCTTTCTTTTACCTATATATATTAGTGATATAATGTTTACAGATTCCCATAAAGAGAAGCGATCTTCATATGCTCCTGAACTGGTGGTGTTCTTTACGATGGAATCTATAGGATTGATAAATGCTGCGGAAAAATAGGAATTAAGCAATTTGTCTTAGGGCCTTGTTTGGCACTCCTTTGTCCATAGCAAAAACCAAAATGATTTCACGTAATTTGTTTATTCGTTTACGGCTGCTATTATTCTAAGGTCTGCAAGTACCTTCTTGGTCTAGGTGCGATAATTCACCTGCTCCATGGACGATGGTTCTGGTCATAATACTTCTTTAAACAAAAACTAAATGTAGCTTAAGCATTTAATGAATGTATCGCATTTATTGTGACGAGTTTGGTGATCGTCCAAGACCATTGCCGAACATCAAAGAATTGAAGCAAGCAACTGATGTCACAACAAGAAAGGATTCTCGATCATGGGATTACGATGTATGAATTTCCTTTTACCCTCCAACTTATTATTCTTGGATTATTTGTCGCCAATTGGCATCCTTGGGTTATGAGACTTCCTCCTATATTATCTATATATCTATCTTTGGCTTATTGATTCTCATCAAATTGGGAAGATTTTTGCTCTCTTCTATATAATAATAGTAGGTGTTTTCTTGTATTGTATAACATGGTATGGTATCCTATTTTGCCAAATATATACAAGAGGGCTGATTCTTTTAACCTGTAACTGCACCCTAATTGAAATCTACACTGTTTTGTGAATTTTATTTTAGCTGTATATTCCAGATCCCTGGGTGCTAATATGTCGATCAAATAATGTAGTAATCACTAATACCACCCTCCTATTACAGGAAGAACAGGGTTGGACATGGGCGAAGCTTCCACCAGCGTGTCGGAAACAGGTGCATACTGCAGATCCAGAGGAACGTAAGAAGGGCCAGGTAGGCAATACGAAGTGCACGGTACCTCAATGTCAGGGAGAAGCTCTTGAAAGGTAAAATTAGTTTTAGATCCGATCTTATTGAAACATTAAAAAAACGATGCTACTGCTCTCAAAACTTGTCCAAATATGTTTACCCAAAATTTATTTATAAGGGCTGATCTATGTGCTGGCGCGAAAGTGAGACATGAAATTTCAGCAATGTTTCTGATCTAGAACAATATTTTCTTCATCAGGCTTTTGTTTATGCAGAATTCAGCTGTCTGATATGCAAGAAAGTGATGACTTCTCCACTAACCACGTCCTGTGGTCACAACTTCTGCAAGACCTGCTTGTTTCATTTTGGATTTGCGGATTTTTGGACTAGTTTTGACAATGCAATGTCCAAAATTCTGCAAGCCCTTCTTGTTTCATTTTGACAATGCTTGTTTCATTTAGGCAAGTTCTGCAAGCCCTGCTTGTTTCATTTTGACAATGCAATATACAAAATTTCCCAAATAAAATTGTGGAATGTATTTTGTACTCTGGGTAGGATCTATCTAGTGCCGTATTCATGTAAATTTTCTGTATTGGTTACCTTGCTTGTTTTCCCTAGATTCGGATCCTTCTATAACTGTTATTATGGATGTAATTTTAGATAGATTTTGTATGACTATAAAATTATAGAACCCATAGAATCAAGTTTGGGCACCCTCCATGATATTGCTTTTTACACCAGCAATTAGGCACTACTAAGTTTATATTTTCTTTAGATAATAGATATAAGAAGGCTAATCTTTAATACCATATACAACTTAATTAGATTTAATCTTATCACATCCCAGAAAGCTATTTGTTTCTAAGTATATTTTCCACTGTTATATTCTCATTACAGTCTATATGGATGTACCAATCACTTGCCGACTAAACATTACATTTTTATGTTATATAGGTAATAAATGATGGCGACAGCTATATAACATTTATTTTTTTAACCAAATTAAATTCAGTAATCTTTAGAATTTGTTAAAAAGCATTTTTTGAAAGTTGATTCTATTTCTTGCTGAATATGATTGCTTCTATCAGAACTATTACTTGATATTAATTGTGTGTGCAGTTCTAAGTTGATTTAGATAATTAACTAGTAGTACTTAGCATGGTTTTAGGTATCGGCGGCATGTGTTTGGCGCCTGCACGTCTGGAACTCCATGATTTGCATAGAAATGGCCGGAACAACCTTGTTCTGGCTTACCGGCCGTGCCGGCCGTTGCCATTTGGCACAGATATCGGTGGAAGTTTTTATCTATGTGATGTTTCTTATTTTTGTGAAGGTTAATTGAAGATGCTAACTGAATGGGGAAACCAAGATCGAAGATCTGAGCAAGAAGTGGCTAGTTTTTGTGCAATGTGCGACCGTCTTACCAATTGAGTGTAAAATATGTTGTTTCAGCGTGACAATTTCATGTTTTAAGTTGCATTCTTTGCATGTATACAAAATTGATTGTCATTTAGAAATTTGTTCGTTTTTGTTTATAGATTGAAATATCTTACTGGATAGTTAATGTCTTCAGTTTGTATACCTCAAACTTTCCCGTTACCAGTTACAATGAGTTACCCACTATATCTCTATTAATAATGGTATTTAGACCATAATCTCCTTCCATTAATGAATTGGTATGGTTTTATTTGCAGGAGAAGGAATTGAATGGAAAGCATAATGATTGGCTAAATGAGGAGTCTTACTGCAAAAAAGTTAACAGTCTTATCGACTTTGTAAAACAACAAGATGAGGTGGAGTCCAACCTTATTTCTCAGAAAAAGAGATGTAATATCCCTCCCTTAGTTATAAATAGAAAAAGATGGCCAAAAGTTAGAATATCTAATAACTTTGTTTAATCATGTTTTCAGCGAAAAAGAATTGAAGGAGTCATCTGGAGGAGGTATAGTTTAGCTGCTATGGTTGTGGTTATGGTTTTGATCTTTGATGTTTATTGGCCAATATGCTAATTTCTTCATTATAGGAATTGTTATCATGCAAGGATGCTAATGCTTCTTGTAATGAGCGTTTTGCTATTGAATTGTCCACTGTAAGTTCCATATAAAGATATTTGACAAGTTTTCTTCATAGTTGATAATGGCGTTGGATTTATGTTGGTTCTTATATCTGTGTTTCCAACTATGGACTGATGACCCTTTTGTTTCCATCTATCTCTAGTTTGAAATTTAAGGTGTTAACTTTAATTGCTACAACAAATATATATATCTATATATCTCTTCTAATGTGTTGTTACGCCGTCTCTATTTTTTTTTAAAATGTTAGATTAAAATATGATTTTTTGATTGCTTCTTATTGTTTTTATGATAATATTATATTCTATATTTTAGGTTTTATTTTGGGCCTGAAGTGGCTAAGTTTGTCCTATCTAGATGGTTCAAAACTCATTTGTGATTGCTTGCAACTTTTGTTAGAAACATTACTATTGTTTCATTTGGCACCTCCATGTAAAATGAGTAAGGAGGATTTGCTGGTATAGTGTCATACAAAGCAACAACTCATTTGGAACATTTCTACCAATTAGTAATTTGAAATATGCTTCACCTTTCTTATCAAGAGCCCTTTACTATGCTTCTACCAGAAATTTGTGCATAGAAGTTAGGTGTCCTCTTATCTTTACGCTTCTTTAGCTTTTTTGGTTATCATACTGAGTATCCTTTTTTGTCCACCACAATTCATTGTTGCATATGGTTTTCTTATTAAAAATAACAATTTCCGGAGGTTGAAAGATGCCGTTTCTTGCGTGAGAGTTGGAACCCTTTCATAGACATAGCTGGTTGATTTAGTAAGCTCTTTATGTCAATATCGGTTAATTGTTTAAAGTTAAAATAATACCATGCTAGTAAGCTCTTTTCGTCAGATATGTATGTTTGTTTCTATGTTGTTTCATGTTTGTTTACATCTAAGTGATTTGTGTCTCCATGTATTTATTGCAGAGTGCGAGGTCTGGTGAATGGAGACTTATGGAAGAGTCCTTGAAACGTAGAAGTAAGTTGTCAATAATAATACCGAAAGAGTTATCATCCTTGAATTAATCTGTTTAAGCTTGTTGTTTCTACTTAATCTCTTGGTTTTGCCATACTTGTTATTTCATTGTAAAATAGCCCTTATTGACAACGAATTTGAAAGGATACGAAGTTGTGAACTAGAAACACTGGTTCAATTCTTCCGTAGCTGATATGCATTGTGTATTTGGTTAGATGTTAGACATCCAAATGGCACGAGTTAGTCTTATAATTATATATATGATTTACTTTAAATGTCATTTGGTGACCGTTTTCTCTTTCCCCCCTTTCAATAACATATTTATTGTGTTTATTTTTCTCTCTATTTAGCTTCCATGAACCACCGTCACTATCTTAATGGTTTGCACGTTGTCATAATCTATAACATATTAATGGAATGAATTCTGTCATTATGTCTTGTGCTGTTTTTTGAGATGTCAATCCTACTTAACAACTTAGTTGAGCATGTGAAAAATCGATAACCAAGATTGATCACGTGGTGCGCTATTTTGCTCTATTCATGCAGAGGGAGTGGGCAGAGGCCAAGAAGGAACTCCAAGGGGAGAGAGAAGTGTCCGCACCTTAACAGCTTCTTAATAGATTCTGGAATTTTCTCTCAGTCAATTGAGAAATGAGGAAAGTATTGGCTGCATCGTTGGCATATTGTTGCCTCTCCGTTGTAGCTGTGGCTGCTGAGTTTGGTGTGACTTTTGAAATGTCCTTTCATGCCTAAGAGTTGACAAAGTATATTCAATTTACTAGGTTTTCATTTATTGTAGGCCGTTCTCTCAAACAAAATGAAGATTAACTTCTTCGTAAAAAGGTAACTTTTAAATTCGAAGAATTTAATCCGTTCCTCCTGTTGTTGTATGGTTACAGTGTATATTGTGTATTTAGCGTAACAAATAATGTATCTGTCATTTTACGCTTGTTTTCAGCTCAACTTGCCTTACGGTCGTGAGAAAGATTGTAGTTAGTTTCGTTGTCTAACTTTTATGTGTTCTCTCAACTGAGTTAGCATGTTTGAGTGTGTTTTCTTCTCTGGAGTATTCCTACTCCATAACAGTTCATCTATACAAATTGTATATTCGTACCTAGCTACATGAAACCTTTGACAAGTTGCTTACTAACCTTGAGAAAATCTGTTAAGAATATTATTATTCCGCACACTGTCTGTACAGTTTACATCTTTGTGGAATTTCAGGCTGCGTTCCTTTAGGCATGAAGCAAACCATGTTGTCTCAAACTAGCGTGGTTAATTAATAACTGGAGCATTTCTGCATCCTTTTGTCTGAACAAACCATGTAGTCAGATAGTGTTGTATACTATATAATAAACATGTGTCTATGTTGTAGCCACATGCCAGAAGCGGGCAGCAACAGCAATATCTTCTTTCTTGTAGAAATTAGTGCATAGGAACAAAAGGAGTTTAGGACTTTCACATAATAGATGATATTTGGGCAAGTGTGTATGATGTATTATCTTGTCATGCTACGCTGGTTTCAGCTCCAACTTGTCAAAATCTATTGCATGTAAAAGAAAAGGAAATTTCTACTGCCAATATTGGAGGCAACAGGAGTCAGAGATAACTAGCTTAAAAAAAATGTATGGTTGAGTAGTGCTAATATACGTTCAGCTTTCTGTCCCTTTATTTTTATCCCCTTCTGTTTACTCGTTGGAGACGTTAAAGTGTCCTTTAAAAAAGAGACAGTCGACCACTTTCAGGAATCGAGAGCAAAAACGGCTTTGATAGTGGTGAACTGTGAATCAGCGATGTACGTTGAGGCAGGCCATGTCTACATGTAAGTGAGGTTTGATGCATTTATTATCAAGTGTTACTTGGAGACTATAACTTGTGCTTATATTTACAAACATTACTCTAGATAGATCGCTGACTCGTTTGGAGTACAACACCCTGCCAGTCAAACACACCTCTAATTCGCGGTTGATAGGTCCAAACGCTGACTCGTTAGGATTTTTACATAGAAAAGTAGGCGGCAATATGTAGCTAGTTTTTGGTATAGGGTCCAATTATGCTTGGACTTTATACTGTGTGCTCTTCCAACATTGAACCAAATTTCTCTCTTGCTAAATACGTTATCCAACCGATTCCTTATACTTTGACATGCTTTTGTATTTTGTTCAGTTAAGTCTTGACACAATTTTTAGCACATAGGAGGTTCGTCAGGTATGTATGCTTATTGTTTATGTGGTTTCCTGTTTGTTTACATCTAAGTGATTTGTGTCTTCTTTTATATGTTGCAGGGGTGAGGTATAGGGAATCGAGACATCTGGAGGAGTTTTTGAAGCAAGTAAAAAGTTGTCGACTAGTAATTCCGAAGAGTCTTATTCTCGAATTAATCTGTTTAATGTATCGTGTCTACTTTATATCTGGGTTGCCATACTCGGTATTTTCATTGTAAAAATCCCTTATTTGTCAACAATTTGAAAGATATGAATTCACGAACTAGAAATGCTTGTTCAATCTTCCCATAGCTGAACACATGTAGAATGAGCTAAGACGCTGATGTACCTTATCTTGGACGTCTAAAGGGCACCAAATTCTTTTTTGTATTTTTATTTGGTCGAAGTAGGTTTCTTTCTTTATAGCCAGAAAAGATACATTAGAGAAAGATGGCAAATAGAATATCTAACGACTTTGTTTATTCATGTTTTCTGCTGGAAAATGAATTGAAGGAGTCTTCTAGCATGTATGCACAAAGTAAAGACAGGAAATTTGGAAACTGTGAGCACAAAGTTTCTTTTCCTATAGTTGTATAGTTTAGGCTATGTCTTGTGATTATCCGTTTGATCCTTAGTTTATTGTAATACGCTAATTTCTTCATTGTGGGAATTTTATCTTGCAAGATGCTAGTTTCTTCTGGTTAATTGTGCGCTTTGCTATTTTAATTGTCCGCTTAAGTTCCACATAAATATTTACATGCTTTCTTCATAGTTGATAGTAATGGCGTTGGTTTATGTTGGTTCTCAATTTGCTTGTTTCCAACTATTTGGGCACTGGGATGACCTGCTTTTTTTGTCCGCATTGCTACTAGTTTGAGAATTTATGGTGTTAACTTGTAACTACTACAACAAATAGAAAGCATCATGTAAGGCCTTCTAATGTGTAATGTTCTACGCCGCCTTTATTTATTGTTTTTTAAAATGTTGTATTAAAATATGTTTTTAGATTGCTTCTTAATGTCTTATGATAATATCTATTCTATATTTTAGGTTTTTTTTCTGCTTCATGTGGCTAAGTTTGTCTATCTAGATGGTTGAAAACTCATTTGTGATTGCTTGCTACTTGTTATATTAGAAATATTACTATGTTTCGTTGGCAGCTCTTGTAAAATGAATGATGGGGATTTGCTGGTACAGTGTCGTACGTTGCAATAACTCATTTGGAATGTTTCTACCGATTAGGTAATTCGAAATATGCTTCACCTTTCTTATCAAGCCCTACTATGCTTCTACCAAAACATTTCTGCATAGAAGTTAGGTGTCCTCTTATCTTTACGTTGTTTCAGTTTTTTTGGTCATCATGTTGAGGATCCTTTTTTCTCCACCACAATTCATTGTCACTGATGGTTTTCTTAGTAAAAATAACAATCTCAGGAGGCTGAATGATGCCCTTCCTTACGTGAGGTTGGATTGTAAACCCTTTCATGGACAGTTGGGATTCAGAATCTTTTATGTCAATATTTGGTTAATTGTTAAAAGTTAAAACAATACCTTGCTAGTAAGCTTTTTTCATGAGTTATGTTTGCTTATGTTGTTTCCTTTTTGTTTACATCGAAGGGATTTGTGTCTCCTTGTATTTGTTTCATAGCACGAAAGCTAGAATGGAAATATCTTGAGGATCCTTGAAACGAGTAAGAAGTAAGTTGTCAATAGTAATACCGAAAGAGTTCTCATTCTTGAATTAATCTGTTTAAGATTTTCGTTTCTACTTAATCTCTTGGTTTTGCAATACTTGTTATTCATTATAAAATATTCCCTTAATAGGCAACGAATTTGAAAGATATGAATAGCGAACTAGAAAACTGTTCCAAATGGCACGAGTTTAGTCTTGATAAGTATTATATTTTTACTTTAAAGTCATTTTGGTCTTGTTTTCTTCTTCCCCCCTTTTGAATAACAGTTTTTTTATTGTGTTTATTTTCTCTCTATCAGCTTCCATGAACCACCATCACTATCTTAAGGGCTTGCACGTCGTCATTAATCTATATAAAGTAATGGGGTACTTTTGTCACGGTTTCTTGCTGCTATTTTTGAGATGTACAATGCTGCCATAACGACGTAGTGAGCATGTGAAAAATGATTACCAATTGATCATGGTCGGCTATTTCCCCTGACGCTCTATCATGCAGAGGGATGGGGCAGAGGCCAAAAAAAGGAACCCAAGGGAAGAGAATGTCCGCACCTTAACACTGATAAGATAGTTTTAAAATCATCTCAGTCAATTGAAAGAGATGAGGAAAGAATTGGCTGCTTGTATACTATTTGCCTCGTCTGAGTTTCTTGTCGACTTTAGAAATGTCCTTTCATTGCCTAAGGTTGACCAAAGTATCTTCAGTTTACTAGGGTTTTCATTTTATTAGGCCCGTTTGCTTCTCAACTTGGAAACGAAATTAAGCTTTCTTGTAAAAAGGGTAACTTTTTAAATTCGAAGAATTTAAATCCTTTCCTCCTGTTGTTTATTATAGCATTAAAAAAATAATGTATCTTGTCACTTACGGTGGTTTTCAGCTCCAACTTTTGCCTTACGTTTCATGTCTAAACTTTACGGGTGTTCTCTTCCAACTGAGTTTAGCATGTGAGTGCTTTTTCTTCTGTGATTTCCTATTCCAAACAGTTCACTATACAATATATTCCTACCAAAGCTACATGAAACCTTTGAACAAGTTGCTTGCACTACCTGAGAAAATTGCTGTTAAGATATTTATGTCTCTGCGCATGTCCATAGATGTTATATGAGGAGGAACATAAAAATCATGCGTCAAACAAGTTCCTTCCAAAGATTCTCGAGTATTTTTCTTTATTTACTTGTTGTGCCTTTATGTTCGGTTTTTCGTTTGACATTTTTGTAAGTTTAATATGTATGCCATAATGAACTATCTCGAACATAATACTTCCAAATTCTTGATTATATTCAAGAATCTTTAAAATATAATGAGTATTTAATTTTTTATTGTATTGTATGTGGCTTAAAAAGTAATGGCTAATCACATTAACGGCATTAACGACAAAATCATAACATTAACGATACCGTACTTCCTTTGCCAAAAGCTTAAATCTATTATTACTGTTAGGAGATGGTTGCAATGAAATAGTGTGAGTTTTGTTTGCAAAATGTGAAGTATAACATAATTGGTCGTCCATGGAATTTCGACTGCAAGACTCCCTTGAATATTTTATCTTTCTAATCGTTAGTAGTTATTAAAGTCAAAATACTGCTGAAATATTTCTGCATATACCTACCAATAGTGGTGTGTAGAAGCAGAAGTTATTTAAGTTTTCGATATGTTTATTTATGTCATCCCGTGTTGCTACTTCGAATTGTAACATAGGATAGATGAAATTGATAAGAATTGAATAAAAATATTTATCTATATGGTCTTTTTTTTTTCTTTTTCTTTCTCCTTTTCTTTGCTTACTTGCAAACATCTCTCAGTTGTGTTGAGCGCTAAGAATTTTGGGATGCGGTTTTGGAGGATCTTGAAGAATTTTCTAGATATGGAAAATTGGAGTAACAGAGCTAGATAGGGAATTAAAGATTAAATAGATTGAAGCTATTTTCGGTCAAGAGCTGCTGTTGAAAGATTCTTTTTTGGATAAGTACATGCATTTCTTCCGCTATTATAACTTTACTAGCTCAGTGTGCTCATTTTAACTTCTCAGAAAATTGAAGAAATATTGAAAGCAATAGCAAGAAGTCAAAAGCTCAAGAAGAGAGCCTGCTGCGTAAAAAGAGTCCATGCTAAGGTGTTCTCCGTCTCCATTTATATTTGTATGAAGTTCAACTGTCTAAATGAGCTTGTGTTGTCTAACTTTTTGGATTGCAATAATCTCAATTTGTCTTAAGTAGTATCAAAAAATAGCAAATACAGGTGAGGTTATTGACTCTGTCCATGAGGAATCCATGACTGACGTAATATTTCATTTTTTGGGGCTAGAAAGTTTTTCTTTTTTTTTGAACCTTTTGTTTGTAAGATAAATTTGTTTTATGTACATCATCGAGACACACACGTGTGCGTGTGTGTGTGTGTGTGTGTGTATATATATATTCCTTTTCTCCAGGCTGGAAAATTGAAAGCAACATTAGTGGAAAATGGCTAACATAAGTTCTTAAAATGAAAGTATCTGAATTGGAAAATAACTATGCCTTGAGACTTGAGGAAGCTTCTTCTATTATTGTATGTAAAGAAAAGGAAATTTCTACTTCAAAGTCTGTGGTAGTAGGACTCAGAGACGATGTATATTAGTTGAATGCATAGTTTTACTTTTTGTATACCTTTTTATGGCCGTCTTGAAAATAACTTGAATGGAAAATCATTAGTTGCAGAACATAAAAACCTTTTTGTATGTGTGTCTTATTAGGATGTCGCCAATTTCTACTATCACTTCTGTCATAGTTGTGTTGTTGTTTTTCTTCTAAAATGACTTGACATGTGGTTGCATTATTAGGCTGTGATAATTTTCCCGTTAAAAACTAGTGGCCCTCTTAAAATCATCTTTTCGTAGTGCAGATTTGCTTGTGTCATGTTTGTTATTGGCTTCTTGCTTAAATATGACGAATCTATTTTTTTATATATCTCATGATGACTTTAATTCAGTTGTCCAAGGAAAAGATAAATTGTTTATTTTTGTATGTACATGTTTTTCTATAGTCTTGATTGGATCATGTCTTTCTTGGCTGAACTGTGTTTTCTTCATTCGAACTTCACTTGCGCAAGCAACTTTCATACTTGACTTCGTTGTAAGTCATTCTAGGTAGTCACTTGCGCAAGCAACTGTTTTGTGAATTTTATTTTAGCTGTAATATTCCAATTCCCTCGGTTGCCTAATATGTCGATCAAATAATTAGTATCCACTAATGCCAACCTCCTAATTACAGAAAAGATTAGGGTTTGGACATGGGCGAAGCCTCCACCAACGAGTCGAAAACAGGTGCATACTGCAGATCCAAGGAACGTAAAAGGCCAGGAAGGCAATACGAAGTGCACGGAACCTCACTATCAAGCAGAAGCTCTTGAAAGGTAAATTAGTTTTAGATCCAATCTTATTAAAACATTAACAAAACGATGCTACTGCTCTC
>MJHO01000726.1:0-15995 GCA_002076135.1 Xerophyta viscosa | reverse complement strand
TAGTTCAAATGTCTAAATGAGCTTGTGTTGTCTAACGTTTTGGATTGATCATCTCATTTGTCTTAATAGTATAAAAAATTAGCAAATGCATGTGAGGTTACATTGAGACATATTGACTCTGTCCATGAGGAATCCATGACTGAGGTAATATTTCATTGTTTGGGGCTAGAAAGTTTTTTTTTTTTTTTTGTTTTGAACCGTTTTGTTTGTAAGATAAATTTGTTTTATGTACTTCATTAAGACACACGTGTACGTGTGTGTGTGTGTGTGTCTATATATGTATTCCTATTCTCCAGGCTGGAAAATTGAAAGCAACATTAGTGGCTAACTTAGTTTCTTAAAATGCAAAGTATCTGAATTGGAAAATAATGCCTTGAGACTTGAGGAAGCTTCTTCTATTGTTGCATGTAAAGAAAAGGAAATTTCTACTTCAAAGTCTGCGGCAGTAGGACTCAGAGACGAACTAGCTGAAAATGTGTTGGTTGATTAGCGCTAAATATACTGCTGCTTTTCTTTTGTCTTAATTTTTTATCCTCTTCTTCTTGTGTGCTCTACGAGGCAAATTGAAGCAATGGAAAAACAAGTATCTTCACTGAAAGATAGTGTCAGTTTCAAGCATAATCGCTGGCAAAATGCTCACAACAACTATCTGAGACAGGTGCTTAACTGATCATTTGCAGGAGTGGCTAATGTTATCTTTTAGTTCAAGTGTTATTAAAGGTGCGCCTCGCCTCGCGCCTAGGCGTGCCACAAGTTTTTGCGCCCTCCCGGTCTTGAGGCGAGCCTTTTGCACACCTAACTTCCCTCTCCAAAAAAAAAAAAAAAAGGATGAGAGGTATACTTCACATACTTCTTTCTTCTGTTGCATTTCATTATTCTATTGTACCATGTACTGAGCTCCCTTATAACTTTCAAAACTATGTCACACATATCAGCAAATCAGTTGCTATATATGTCAATTATTAACAAAAAATAAATGTATATTTTATTCATTCTCAAAGATAAAATAAAGTAACTTTAGTGACTTTTTTAATTATAGAGACTTGAATATACACTTGTTTTGAATAGGGAATATTTTTTGTATCTCATAGGAAAAAGTGTGCCTCACGTGCAAAAGGCATGCACCTCGCCTCGCGCCTAGGCTCCAAAAAGACTTTGCGCCTCGGTGCGCCTGTCGCCTTTAATAACATTGCTTAGTTCATATTTTGTAGTGGGATTTCGCTATTTTTGCATTTGCTCTTGAGCATGAACAGTTTGAGAGCGTTATTATAGGTTTGAAGGTAAGTTCTTGTTAGATGTGGCGTCCCTCACCTCGGGCCGCCACGTGGATCGACTCCAAACCACACAAACAAATGCGGAAGCTTTTGAAAATGCAATATATGGTTTGGAAATCACCGAAATACGTTTAGTATTTCAAATATAACGCAATGGAACTTGAGCCATACTTTAGACGACCGGCACGTGGCGAACTCCTGTGAGGGAGACAAGTCTTACCACATCGCACCACTTAGCTTGCTAAGGATCCTAACTCATCAATCTTCCTCATTGATGCCCAAGGATCCTTGACAATCTAAGGTCTAAAACTTTAAAACAATTTTTAAATGCCGTTCCGAAATCTTTCCGTAAATTCTGGCTCAAATAATATTTTTATAAAATGTTTTGAAGTGCCACAACTTCTGCAAGAAAGTGATGACTTCTCCACTCACCACGTCCTGTGGTCACAACTTCTGCAAGCCCTGCTTTTTTCATTTTGGATTTGTGGATTTTTGGACTAGTTTTTGACAATGCAATTTCCAAAATTCTGCAAGTCCCTGCTTTGTTTCATTTTGACAATGCAATATCCAAAATTTTCCCAAATAAATTGTGGAATGTTTTTTTGTACTCTACGTTAGGATCTATGTCAGTGCTTTATTTTCGTTGTAATGTTCTTGTATTGGTACCGTTTGCTAGGTTTTCCTAGTGTCCTTGGACTCCTTTCTATAACTGTTTATTATGGATGGCAATAGGAAAGTTGTAGCAAAGAAGAATACCCCATAGAAGCACAGTGTGGAACCCTCCATGATATTGCTTTTTACTACCTAGCATTAGGCACTGCTATAGTTGTTCATTTCTTAGATATAGATATAAGAAGCAATCTTTTTTAATACCGATATTACAACTGTAATGGATTTGATTCTTAGTCACATTCCAGAAGCTGATTCGCAATTATGATTTGTTAGATGTTAGACATCCAAATGGCACGAGTTTTTAGTCTTTGATAATATATATATGTTTACTTTAAATGTCATTTGGTGCCCGTTTTCTTCTTCCCCCTTTTCAATAACAGTTATTTTATTGTGCTTATTTTTCTTTATTTTTCTCTATTTAGCTTCCATGAACCACCATCACTATCTTAACGGTTTGCACGTTGTCATAATCTATAACATATTAATGGAAGTGAACTTCTGTCATTATGTCTTTGTGTTGTTTTTTGATATGTCAATCCTGCTTAACAACTTAGTTGAGCATGTGAAAAATCGATTAACCAAGATTGGATCACGTGGTGCGCTATTTCCCTTGATGCTCTATTCATGCAGAGGGAGTGGGCCATAGGCCAAGAAGGAACTCCAAGGGGAGAGAGAAGTGTCCGCACCTTAACTACTTAGATAGATTCTGAATTTTCTCTCAATCAATTGGAAGAGATGAGGAAATAATTGGCTGCATCTTGGCATTCTGTTGCCTCGTCTGTGTAGCTGTGGATGCGAGGTTTCGTGTTGAACTTTGAATGTCCTTTCATGCCTAAGAGTTTGACAAAGTATTTCAGTTTTACATAAGGTTTTCATTTATAGGCCGTTCCTCTCACTTAAATGAAGATTGTTTTTAGTAAAAAGGTAACTTTTAAATTCGAAAGAATTTAATCCTTTCGCTCTCTGTTGTTTGGATGGTTTTACATGTTGTTGGTTATTTAGCGTAACAAATAATGTATCTTGTCATTTTACGTTTGTTTTCAGCTCCAACTTGGCCTTACTGTGTGAAAGATTATAGGTTTAGTTTTCGTTGTCTAACTTTATGGTGTTCTCTCAACTGAGTTTAGCATGTTGAGTGCTTGTTTTTCTTCTCTGGATTTCCTACTCCATAACAGTTCATCTATACAATTGTATATTCCTATCAGCTACAAATGAAACCTTTGACAAGTTCCTTATTACCTGAGAAATTGGCTGTTAAGATATTTTTTTTATGGTCTCTGCGCATCGTTCTATAGCAATTTACATCATCGTGGAATTTAAGGCTGCGTTCCTTTAGGCAATGAAGCAAACAATGTTGTCAACTATCGTTAAAACTGGAGCATTTTCTGCATCTTTTGTCTAAACAAACCATGTAGTCAGATAAGGTTGTATATATATTTTTTTAAACATGTGTCGGTAATGTTGTAGCCAATGCAGAAGTCGGGGCAGACAGATATCTATGCTGTTAGAAAAATTAGTGATAGGAACAAAAGGGGAGGTTAGACTTTTCAAAATAGAAGATTTTGCAATGTGGTATGATATTTTATCTTGTCATTTTAAAAACGCTGGTTTTTTCAGCTCCAACTTTGTCAAATTATTGCATGTAAAGAAAAAGGAAAATTCTACTGCAACGTTGGACGCAAAAGAGTCAGAGATGAACTAGCCTAAAAAAAATGTTTGGTTGAGTAGTGCTAATATACAGCTTTTTCTTTTTGTCTTTAATTTTTATCCCCTCTTCTTTTTTACTCAGGAGAACTTAAGGGTGTCCCTTTGATTAAGGCAAAAAACAAGAGAGGTAATGTTGGAGGAGCATATGATCAAGGTTAGTAAAACTCATAATAAGTACCTGCTTTTGATACATTGTTATAGCTGTGTTTATGTGTTCTCTAGAGGAAGTCTTCTTTCATAAACAGTTTTGATCATGTGTGATTTTTTTTTTAAATAATAATTTATTCATGATTTTCATGAGGTGTAGGGGGATCGTGATATATCTCACATAATTCTTCTTTTTCCGAATAATGTGTGGCATTTGTACACTGACTAGGCTACTTGAATTAGAGGCTAAAACTGGATTGGCAACTAGGCAGTATTGAACTGGATTTTGGATAGCGGTGGAACTTGTGAATCAACTGTATGTACGTTGAGGCAGCCCTTTTCTACATGAAATTTGAGGTTGTTTTGGCATTTATTATGGCGCATGTTACTTTGGAGGAACTATAAACTTGTGCATATTTTACAACAACTTTAACTCTAGATATCGCTGACTCGTTGTGGCATATAAGCGCCGCTGCAATCAAACGCACCTCTATTTCGTGGTTTGGATTAGGTACAAACGCTGACTCGTTAGGTTTTTGACATAGAAAGTAGGCGGCAAATAGGTAGCCTAGTTTTTTTGGTTGATAGGTCATACGCTTGGGAACTTTATACTGGGTGGCTCTTAACATGAAACCAATTTTCTTCTTGCTTTTAATAACGTATTCTACTACCGATTCCTTTAACTTTGACATGCTTTTGTATTTGTTTCAGTTAGAGTCTCGACCAATTCTTAGCACATAGGAGGTTCGTCAGGTATGTATGCTTATTGTTTAATGTTGTTTCCTGTTTTGTTTACATCTAAGTGAGTTTGTGGCTTCTTTTTATTATGTTGGCAGGGGCGAGGGTATAGGGAATCGAAGACATCTAGAGAGTTTTTTATGCAAGTAGAAGTAAGTTTGTTCAATTAGTAATTCCGAAGGGAGTTCTTAATTCTCAATTATCTGTGAAGTGTATCGTTTCTACTTAATATCTGGGTTTTGCATTACTCATTATTTTCATTGTAAAATATCCCTTATTGTCAACAATTTGAAAAAGGAATATGAAGTCCACGACGTAGAATGCTGGTTCATTCTTCGCATATCTGATTACGCATGTGAGAAATGAAGCTAAGACCTGATGTTCCTATCTTTGGACGCTAAAGGGGAAGCTTCATCGTAAGGTTTCTTTCTTTTTTCTTTTTTTTTTTGTCGAAGTAGGTTTCTTCTTTATAGCCAAAAAAGAATCATTAGAAAAAAGATGGTCAAATAGAATATCTAACGACTTTGTTTTGATCATGTTTTTCTGCTGGAAAACGAATTGAAGGATCTTCTAGCATGTATGCAAAAGTAAAGACAGAAATTGGAAAACTGGAGCAATAAAGTTTCTTTTCCCTATAGGTGGTATAGTTTAGTTGCTATTGTCTTGTGATTTATGGTTTTGATCCTCAATTTATTGGTAAAATTACGCTAATTTTCCTTCAATTGTGGAATTGTTATCTTGCAAAAGAAACTAGTGCTTTTGTTAATGTGTGCTTTGCCCTATTGAATTGTCCTGCTTGTAAGTTCCACATTAAAGAATATTTGACAAGTTTTCTTCATAGTTGATAGTAATGGCGTTGGTTTTTATGTTGCTCTCAGTTGCTTGTTTTCAATTGTTTGGCGTGGGTGACCCTCTTTTTGTCCACATTGCTACTAGTTTGAGAATTTAGGGTGTTAACTGTTAACTACTACAACAAATAGAAAGCATGATGTAAGGCCTTCGAATGTCTCGTTCTGCGCCCGCACTTTATTATTTGTTTTTAAAGTCGCAAAATTTAGTAATACCCCTCTACTATGTATCTTTGGGCACTCATACCCCCTATAGTTATTTTCGTGACTTTCATAACCCCTTTACACTATTAGTTTGGGATGCGATACCCCTCAAGAGGATTTATGGTGTTATTACGCTGATGTGGCAACCAATTAAACATTATTTATTATTTTATTTATATAAAATATGGGTATTTTAATGTCGCAACTATATTAAAAATAATAAAAAATATTAATTAGTGCCAGTCGCAAGAATTATGACGTGTTGGTCTATTAATCGAATAAAGGACATCGCGTTCCTAAATTTGAAGTAGAAGGGTAATGAAAAGGTCCCAAAATAAGATGAAGGGTAGAGCGCCCAAAAGTCTAATAGTGAGGGGCTTACTAAAATTTTGGTCCCCCTTTTTTTAAAATGTTAGATTAAAATATGTTTTTAGATTTGCTTTCTTCTTATTATTTTTTTGATAAATATATATTCTATATTTTTAGGTTTTCTTTCGGCCTCAAGTGGCTAAAGTTTTTGTCTATCTATATGGTTCAAAACTCATTTGGGTATTGCTTGCTACTTTTGTTATTTAGAAACCTTAACTATTGTTTTCATTTGCACCTCTATGATATGAATGAGGGGATTTGCTGTATAGTGTTGGTACATTGCAACAACTTCATTGGAATGTTTTAAACCGATTAGGTAATCTAAAAATATGCTACCCTTGCTTATCAGCGAGCCCCTTCACTATGCATCTACAAAAAATTTCTGCATAGAAGTTAGGCGTCCTCTTATCTTTACGCTGTTTCAGTTTTTTCGGTCATCATGTCGAGGTTGAGGTCTTAGTAAAATAACAATCTCGGGAGGTTGAATGATGCCCTTTCATGGACAGTTGGTTGATTTAGTAAGCTCTTTATGTCAATATATGTTAATTGTTAAAAGTTAAAACAATACCATGCCTAGTAAAGACTCTTTCATGAGTTATGTATGTTTGCTTATGTTGTTCCTTTTTGTTTACATCCTAGGGTATATATTAGAGTATATTGATATTTGTTGCAGAGTTTACGAGTGGTTGAATGGAGACATCTTGAGGATCCCTTGAAACGAGTAGAAGTAATTGTCAATAGTAATACCGAAAGAGTTCTCATTCTTGAATTAATCTGTTTAAGATTTTCGTTTCTACTTAATCTCTTGGTTTTGCAATACTTGTTACTATCATTGGTAAAATATCCTTAATGGCAACGAATTTGAAAGGATATGAAGTAGCGAACTAGAAACACTCGTTCCAAATGGCACTAATTTAGTCTTGATATGTATTATTATGTTTACTTTAAATGTCATTTGGTGCTTGTTTTTTCTTCTTCCCCCTTCTGAATAACAGTTTTTTTATTGTGTTTATTTTTTTTATTTTTCTCACCATTCAGCTTTCATGAACCACCATCACTATCTTAAGGGCTTGCACGTCGTCATAATCTATAATGTTAATAGGGTGCTTTTGTCACATCTCTTGTGCTATTTTTTGAGATGTCAATCCTGCATAACGACTTAGTTGAGCATGTGAAAAATTGATTACCAAGATTAATCACGTGGTAGGCTATTTCCCTTGACGCTCTATTCATGCAGAGGGAGTGTGATACGATTCCGAGCAGAGCAAAGACGAATGACGATTTTCGCTGAAGGTCGGGATAGATCAGCCGAAGGTGATGTCGGAAGACTCAGCCGAGTGGTGCAAGACACAAAGGCCTAGTCATAATAGATCAGCCGAGTCAGGGCCAGATCAAGCCGAGTCGGGCAGATCAACCGAGTCCGGCATGATTATCGGTGTCGGAGAGGGATGAATACTTCACAAGTTTCAGTTCAATAACGACCAATCACTAGAGCTCGGCACGACAAACCGAGGTTACGCTTCACGGATTTAATTCCAGAGTATATATGGTAGTCAAGCAAAGCCCAGATGGAGCCATGCATCTTAACAACCATTCGAGTTCTTGAACCCGAGGTGAACCATAACTGACGACACAGACGAAGACAATGCACGACCCGAGTCATTGTTACCAGATGCCGAGCATTATTTCGATCGGTCAAAACTACCGATAAATATACGACGCCGTTGGAAGAACGAAGAGTCGGCAATAGAAGTAGAGTTCCAAGCATGTTTAATTCACCTAGGGTTCAGTGTTACTTTAATGCAGAGTTTAATTATCTGTTTTAGTTCCAAAGAACTTCAATTTATTTACGTGCATTTCTCGAGATGACTAGATACATTATTGGATAATTATTGTAATCTCTGTTAAAATACCCCATTAGGGATGAATGAAACATCATTTGGCAAGATCAAATTTGTGAGTTAGAGAAATCGTTGGTCTTTTGAACTTTAGGACTTATCGGTTTGTCCGTGGCGTCCACCACCGAACTTATCAATCCGATCTCCGTAATCGATTGTGGCGTTCCAAAGGCAATAGTACCAGGTTTCTCTCTATAGGTAGGGTCGAGGTGCCTGGCATATCCAAGGTTCTGCTCTTTATAGGCAACGGGATGGGAACCAACCCCACGGGGAAATTATCCAAGTTATCTTTATTTTATCTTATTCCTATCTACTGAAATGTACCTAGATATGATCTGAAGTAGCTTCGCTAAAGTCGTTATTTCCGCACCGTGATCGTATCAGAGTGGGCCGAGGCCAAAAAGGAACTCCAAGGGGAGAGAAGTGTCCACACCTTAACACTTGATAGATAATATTGATTATCAGTCAATTGAAAGAGATGAGGAAGAAATTGGTTGTTGGCATACTATTGCCTGTCTGAGTCCAAAGGCTGAGGTTGTGTCGACTTTTGGTGATACTTATATGATAGAGTTTGACAAAGTATCTCTAGTTTACTAGGTTTCTTGGTAAAAAGGTAAACTTTTATTTCGAAGAATTTAATCCTTTCCTCCTGTTGTTTTAATCATGCGTGATTTTTAAAAAAATAATAATATTTAATTCATGTTATGGTGTAGGGGATTCGTGTATATTCACATATTCTTCTATCCGAATAAAATGTGCGCATTTGTACACTGACTAGGCTACTTGAATTAGAGGCTAAAAGGGGCAGTTGTCTGTCTAGGTTTCATGCATTGGCAACTAGGCAGTATTGAATTGGCTTTTGGATAGTGGTGGAACATGTGAATCAGCTGTATGTACGTCGAGGCAGCCCTTTTCTGCATGACATTTGAGGTTGTACTTTGGAGGACTATAACTTGTGTTATATTTTACAAACTTTACTCTAGATAGATCGCTGACTCGTTGTGGCATATAAGGACCGTTGCAGTCAAACGCACCTCTATTTCTTGTAATCAGTACTGCTGATAAAGCTTGCACAATTGATCATTTTATTACGATTCCTCTGTTTTCTCTTTGTATTTATATGGAATGATGATTTATGGGAAAGTTCAGTTCTCGAACTTGGTATACATAAACAATTGTCAGTTGGAATACTATAATTGCATATTGAGTGAATTAAAAGACTATCGTTACATTATTTGCAGTTATCTGAAATGATCAACAGAACACTCCTTAATCTTTTCTATTTACAAAAATTCACCTAATGAAATACTATCATTATACAGAATAATAAATTACAGAAATTAGATTTATACAAACCTAATTTACCAAACCTTCGAAAAAACCAAAATTCATTTTCCCCTGGTACTGCACTAGCATTTAAAAATATTAAACCGACACTATTATGATTATTTTTTCTAAGAATTGTTATGATTATTTATACTATATTATTTTTGCTATTGTGATTAAAAACAATAGTGAATTGGCATTGGTATCTTTGTGATCTCCATCTCATCCCGATGGCGGGATGATTTGTTGAGTGCTAAGCTGCAACAGCTCTTCTTGAGGGATGGAACAGTTTGAGAGCGTATTTATGGGTTTTAGAAGATTAAGTTCTTATTAGAACTCCATTCGGAAGGCTTTGCTGAACTTTCATTACAAAGGTTATTTTCACGTCTGGACCTGAAGAGACAAGAGCGAGGATTATAAGCTGCTTGAAAGGTAGATGATGATCTCCAGAACAGGTTTACAGTCATCTGTTTTGATTCCTTCTATGTACTGAGATATGAGCAGCAACGGAAAAATCATGTGTCAAACAGTTCTTCCAAAGATTCTCGAGGTATTTTTCTTTATTTACTTGGTTGTGGTTCCTTTTATGTTCGGTTTTTTTTCGTTTGACATGTTTTGTAGAGTTTAATCTGTATGACCATAATGAACTATCTCGAAATAATACTTCGAAATTCTTGATTTTATGTCAGGAATCTTTAAAATATATATGAGTATTAATTTTTCGTTATTGTTGTGGCATAAAAGTAATGGCTTAATCTACATTAACGACATTAACGAACAAATGATTACATTAACGGACACCGTTACTTCCTTTGCCAGATGGCTTAATCTATTATTAGTGTTAGGAGGTGTTTCTTTTTTGCAATGGAAGGTTAGTGTGGAGTTATGTCGGTGGCAAATGTGAAGTATTAACATAATTGGTCGTCCATGGATTTCGACTTGCAAGACTCCATGAATATTTTAACTTTCTAATCTTAGTAGTTATAAAGTCAGAAATACCGCTGGAAATATTTATCTGATATATACCTACCAATAAAGTGGTTTGTAGAAGCAAAAGTTATTTAACTTTCAATATATTTATTTATTGTCATCTCCGTGTTTGCCTACTTCTGAATGGTAAACTAGGATTAGTGAAACTGATAGAAATGAAATAAACTATTTATCTATATGTCTTTTTTTTATTCTTTCTCCTTTTCTTTGCTTACTTGCAAACATCTCTCACTTGTGTTGAGCGCTAAGAATTTTGGGATGCAGTTTTGGAGATCTTGAAAAATTTTCTCTATTTGTTTGAACTAGTCGCTTTTACTGTTAGCTTTCTTAGCGGTAAAAGAATGTGCATCTTGTTACTAAAGATATTCTCTTCCTGGATAATCCTAAAGAAGTTTTTTTTTTCCTTTTAGTAGGAAAAAGACTTTAAAGATGCAAGGGATAGGTTAAGTGGCTTCGATGTATTACTTCCTTCCATACAGGTAATAAAATGAATAAATAAAATGCATAGATCTATAATATAACCAAAATAGACCCGATAATTGTACAAAATTGTTATCCGATCCTTGGTTTCCTAAGTAAAAGATTGCTAGTAGATCAGTGAAATGGATCAATTCTCCATTGTATATTAGAATCTCTGGTAATGTGTGGTTTGCTATTAAATTGTCCGCTGTAAGTTCCACAAAAAGATATTGACATGTTTTCTCATAGTTGATAGTAAATGGGTGTTGGTTTTATGTTGGTTTCTCAAGTTGCTTGTTTCCAATTGTTATTGGCACTGGTGACCTCTTTTTTGTGGCATTGCTACTAGTTTGGAATTTTAGGGTTGTTAACTGTAAACTAAATACAACAAATAGAAAGCATCATGTAAGGCCTTCTAATGTGTAGTTCTGCGCCGCCTTTCTTATTGTTTTTTAAAATGTTAGATTAAAATATGTTTTTTAGATTGCTTTCTTATTGTTTTGATAATATATATTCTATATTTTAGGTTTTCTTTCGGCCTCATGTGGCTAAGTTTGTCCATCTAGATGGTTCAAAACCCATTTGTGAATGCTTCCTACTTTTGTTATTTAGAAACATTACTAATGTTTCATTTGGTGCCTCTATGTAAAGTGAGTCAGGGGGATTTGCTAGTACATTGTCGTACAAAGCAACAACTCAATTGGAATGTTTCTACCAATTAGGTAATTTGAAATATGCTTCACCTTTCTTATCCAGAGCCCTTTACTATGCTTCTACCAGAAAATTTGTACATAGAAGTAAGATGTCCTCTTATCTTTACGATCTTTCAGTTTTTTTGGTTATCATGTTGAGGATCCATTGTTCTCCATCACAATTCATTGTCGCGGATGGTTTTCTTAGTAAAATAACAATCTCGGGAGGTTGAATGATGCCCTTCCTTACAGTGTGAAAGATTATAGGTTCAATTTTTGTTGCGTAACTTTTATGGTGTTATCTCAGCTAAATTTAGCATGTTGAGTGCTTGTTTTCTTCTGTCGAGTTTCCTAATCCATAATAGTTCATCTATACAATTTTATATTTCCTATCAAGCTACATGAAACCTTTGACAAGTGCTTTACTACTTGAGAAATTGCTGTTAAGATATTTATGTTCTGCGCCATGTGCTATTAAGTTTTACATCTTCGCAGGAATTCAGGCGCGTCCTTTAGGCATGAATGGAACCATTGGTGTCAATATGCTTTGTTAATTTAATAACTGGAGCATTTCTGCATCCTTTGGTCTGAACAAACCATGTCTTCTTGCTTTTAACGGTCATTCTATGTTACCTATATCTTTAACATGCTTTTGTATTTTGTTCAGTTAAGTCTTAACACAATTCTTAGCACGTAGGAAGTTCGTCTGGTATTTATGTTTATTGTTTACGTTGTTTTGTTGTTTGTTTACATCTAAGCGATTTGTGTCCTTTTATATGTTGCAGAGTGCGAGGTCTAGGGAAAGGAAACATCTGGAGGAGTCCTTGACGCATGTAGAAGTAAGTTTTCATTTTAGTAATTTCCGAAGGAGGTTCTCATCCTTGAATTAATCTGTTTAAGTGTATCATTTCTACTTGCATGCGAGAAAGAAGATTGAGAGCTGAAGAACCTTATCTTTGGACGTCAAAAGGGGAAGCTTCATCGCATGTTTCTTGCTCTATAGCCAAAATAGGCATATTAGAAAAGGATTGCTAAAAGTTAGAATATCTAATGACTTTGTTTAATCATGTTTTCAGCTGGAAAGAATTGGAGGGATTCTTCTAGCTTGTATGCACAAAGTAAAGACATAAATTTGGAACTGGACCGTAAAGTTTCTTCCCTAGAGGAGGTATAGTTTATTTCTCAGAAAATTGATGAAATGTTGAAAGCCAAAGCAGGAGTCAAAGCTCAAGGAAGAAGCTGCTGCCGTTTAAAAAGAGTCATGCTAAGGTGTTCTCGGTTTCCATTTATATTTGTTATGTAGTTCAAATGTCTAAATGAGCTTGTGTTGTCTAACTTTTTCGATTGATCATCTCATTTGTCTTAAGTAGTATTAAAAATAAGCAAGTACAGGTGAGGTTGCATTGAAACATATTGACTCTGTCCATGAGGAATCCATGACTTAGGTAATATTTCATTGTTTGGGGCTAGAAAAGTGATTTTTTTTTTTTTTTTTGGTGATGAACCCTTTTGTTTGCAAGATAATTTGTTTTTATTGTACTTCATTAAGACACACGTGTGTGTGTCTATATATATTCCAATTCTCCAGGCTGGAAAATTGAAAGCAACATTAGTGGCTAACATTAGTTTCTTTAAAATGCACAAGTATCTGAATTGGAAAATAACTATGCCCTTGCGACTGGAGAAAGCTTCTTCTATTTATTGCATTGTAATGAAAAGGAAATTTCTACTTCAAAGTCTGTCAAAGGAAATTTCTACTTCAAAGTCCGTCTCTGAACTAACAGAAAATATGTTGGTTGATTAGTGCTAAATGTACTGCTGCTTTTCTTTTGTCTTTATTTTTTATCCTCTTCTTCTTGTGTGCTCTAGGAGGCAAATTGAAGCAATGGAAAAGCAAGTATCTTCACTGAAGGATAGTGTCAGTTTCAAGCATAATCGCTGGCAAAATGCTCACAACAACTATCTAAGACAGGTGCTTAACTCATCATTTGCAGAAGTGGCTAATGTTATCTTTTAGGTCGGTACTGCTAACATCCATGCACACGTGTTGTTATATGATAGAATGTATGATTATATATGGTTGAATACTATGATGCTTTGTTGCACATTATACACTTATATTCTTTGGATATTGTCGCCAATTTGGCATCCTTAGTTTATGAGACTATCCTCCTATAACTAGAAACTCTGACTTTGGTCTATTGATTCTCATCATTGGGAAGATTTTGCTCTCTTTTTGATATAATAAAAGTAGGTGTTTTCTTGTGATGTATAACATGGTAGGTATCCTTATTTCTGCCAAATAAATAAGAGGGCTCATTTTTAACCTGTAACTGCACCCTAATTGAAATCTACAGTGTTAATGGTCCACCATTACTTAAAATATATGGTGGGGATGATTCCCACACTGTTTTGTGAATTTATTTTAGCTGTATATTCCAGATCCCTGGGTGCTAATATGTCGTTCAAATAATGAAGTAATCACTAATGCCGCCCTCCTAATTACAGGAAGAACAGGGTTGGACATGGGCGAAGCCTCCACCAACGAGTTGGAAACGGGTGCATACTGCAGATTCAGAGGAACGTAAGAAGGGCCAGGAAGGCAATACAAGTGACGGAACCTCACTGTCAGGAGAAGCTTCTTGAAAGGTAAAATTAGTTTTTAGATTCATCTTATTAAAACATTAACAAACCGGATTGCTACCTACTCTCAAAACTTGTCCAAATTATTTATTTGAACTGACCATGTCCGCTCGAAAGTGCGAGAATAAAATTTTGGCAGCAATGTTTCTGATCTAGAACAATGTTATTTTCTTAATCATGCTTTTTGCATTCTGCAGAGAATTCAAGCTGTCTATATGCAAGAAAGTGATTGACTTCTCCACTTCACCACGCCCTGTGGCCACAAACTTCTGCCAAGCCCTGCTTTTAATGGGGTCTTTTGCTGTCAGTTCATTGTAAGGGAAGAGGACCTGTGAGGGTGGTCGCTCGCTAAAGAGCACAAAAGATAGTTAAGATGTCCATCCTGTCCCATGGATATTTCTGATTTCTTGCAAAATCCTCAGGTAAGCTATTACAAAAGATGCTAATCGTTCCAACAGTCTATAGCAAAGTTTGTCCTATATTCCAAATATGATGCATGGACTGACCTAGATACTGCTTGAATATGAATTACGTAAGCGTGAAGGAAAATGCTAGAGCTACTATAAGTGAACATGGCGATCGATGAACAACTTGTGAACGAGCTCGATAAAAGCTCGTTCACATTCTTCAATTGCCAAATAAGAAAGTCTCAACAAAATTTAGAAAGCTCAATAATTAAATGAACAGGCTTAAACGCTTACGCATTCGACTCGATAATGTTGATGAACAGCTCAATAAGAGCTTTTTTTAATGCTCAATAAGGCTTGATTAAAAGCTCGATAGGAAGACATTAACTTAGTTAACTTATGTATTAAAATATGCTTATCAAAGTGTTAAATATATTACATATTTGATTTTAGATCAATATAAAAATGTTCATGATATACTTTGGTACCTCATAGCATACCTATCTCCATGCTTATACAGTAGCTTGTTCAAGACAAGCTCGCATCAAACGAGCCAAGCTTAGAAGGATTTAATTATGAGCTCAAGCTCAAACTCGAGTTATTTAAGTTAATGAAGCTGCTTAAATCATGCCTAAGCATGGCTTGACTTGGCTTGGTTTCACACCTACCCAAAGGAATGCCCAGATTTAATCCTTATTGTGCTAAAAATTGTTTGGGGAAAATTTTGGTAGGTTATATACTCCAGCTTGAAATGAAAGCTGAAGCGTAACCATAGCATTTCGCCATTTTATGCTTAATGTTGCTTTTTTATTTACACCCTATGCAGGTTAAACCGGGAGCTCAGTTGATCTCATAGGCGTTTGCAGCGCAAGGTCGAGGAAGAGGAGGCAGAAAAAGGAGGATGATGTAGGCAACGAAGAGTCCGCAGAGTCTTGTGAAGAACAGAATTTAATTGAGTTTATAGAAAATGAGGTGGTCAAAGAGTCCGAGATTGAAGGCAATAAGGATCAAGATGTTGATATTTCTCCAGCAGATGCAATCATGGACAAAAAAAGAGAAAGCCGGTGATAAGGCAGCCGCGAAAAGAAATAACACTACTGGAGATGTGGGAAGGCCTCTGAAGAAGGCAAAGAAATGTGAGGAAGACGTACTTTCTGAAGAGGAAGAAGAAACTCAGAAGGAAGGCAAGGAGAGCACTGCTCCTGGGGAGAAAAATATTCAGAAGAGACCTTTGGGGAGACCTCGTAAGAAGCCGAAGAATACCGAGGAAATAAAGGAAAAAGAAATCTGATGCCAGTTTTGCGCATGCGGATGGACCTTGGTCAAATTTGTCTCAAACTTCATCTCTAACCCTATTTGCAATTAACCACGCTGCATTCAAAAAATGATTGGTCTGTTGTAATTTTGAAAAAAATGGTGTGGATGATTCACACCACTTAGAGGTCAACTAGTGATTAAGTTTAGAGGTATCCGGCATATCACTTTGGTTTTCTCGTCTCCAATTTCCATTGTGATCTTACACCATGAGTCAAGTGCCGAGCCTACGGAGAAATCTTTGAATGTGGGGACGCCTACAGCTGTCGTGTTTCTCGATGGTGTTCCATGTAAATTTCTCTGTTAT